>CAEGAD010065785.1:0-61382 GCA_903067055.1 Poeciliopsis paucimaculata
ACCGTCACAACCACACAGCACAATAGAACCCGATCAAACCGTTATACCTAGGATTTCTGTCGGCTAATGTGTCTCTCAAGTTTTGAAAATGGACCGACAGCTCTAAGATCGTGTAGTGAGCGCTGGGACTTACACTAAGGAAATGAGGAAGGGCGGGTCAGTGGAAGCACCGGAGTTGAGCCTTTTTTCATTAAGTGTCAAAAACGGAAAGAGAAAAAGGCCGGATGAAACGATAAAGCCGATAATTGAAATGAAGTCGATAGTTTTAATTTATCGTTCGATTAATCGATTTATCGTTTATCGCGACAGGCCTAGTGGCAGGGCGAGTTGGCCCAAAAGCATGTTGCTATATACACGTAGAATAAAGCAGAACTAAACGAATTTCCACAAAAATGTACATTTTTGAAAAATAAACCTAGAACTCTAAATAATATATTCAGTTTATCAGCAATAGACATTTTATTTGGGGGTTAGTTGCACTTTAGATACAAAATTTTAACCCTACGACATCTTAGATGTCAAATACAAATAGATCAATCAGTTGGTTTATTCACTCAACAAAACGCATTCCATCACCAATGTTCAAAAACATTGTCCTGTAACAATTCGTCTACATGAGTGAAAAGGAGCAGGAAGAAGAAAAGCCTTATAAAAACCTGCCCCTTTCACAATAATTACAAATTAATTGCAATCTCGTACTAATAAAAAAAGGAAAAACAAAGGGGAGAGACTATTTTAGACTAGAATACCATAAATATTGAATAGCTATTATTTCAATAAAACAATAAATCAAAATTCTTTATTGAGCTGAAAGAGTCACATTTTGAACACAGTGATAAAAGTTCCCTTTCATTTTTGTGTCAGTAATGTAAACAATAAAATGCTTTATTTGGTTCTTAATTGAAGGAATTTATCTTTCTGAATAAAATGTGTTCAAACTGAATTTACAATTTACACACAAGCGATCCTCTGCTTCTGACTGTTCACGCTGGTCCTGACCTCAGTGTGTATAAAGTTTGTAAAAGTCAGCAGGTAAACAGATGCAGATTCCAGATTAAAACGGTCACAGAAAAACCTGGGGCTCGCTCACAGCTGCTTACAAAGATATCCGGTTCTTGAACCCAGAAGAATTATTTTCAGTGTCTCGTCCCTTCAAATAAGTAAGCGAATAAAATGTAATTATTTCCTGATTATGTCTTTACAACTTTCCACGGTCTAAATCAGGTTGTTTAGTATTACTATATTATATTACTATTTAGTATTTTTTAGATAACTGTATAATCATGTTCATATTTTTTGGTTTATGATCTGAAAATAACATTTCAGATCATATTGTCAGCCTTGTTGTTTTTTTAAATTTTATTTATCACCAATAACCAAAATGCACCATGACAACACTAAATTCCCCAGTTCAAAGTGATGCATTCCGAAACAAGCAGCCAGTTTTCTGCTCTAAACATCATTAAATGCAACACACACTTGGTACCACATGGCAGACAAACATCAAACTGTGTCACTTTTACATTTTCCAGGATTTAGTTTTTTCCCTTCATTTTCTATGCTGCAGAAAGAAGTAAAGACTAAGAAGTCTTTATTCTTAGTGCTTACATACTGGTACTTGATACAAAGTTTGAATCACATGACTGAAAGTAGTTTAATTTGCAGCATGTCATTTGTTTTGTTAGTGTGGGTCTGCATGTGTTTTATTGACCAGCCTCTCTGGTACGTTGCAGCTCCCTGGAGGCTTGCTTCAGGAGAGAGATAAACCTGCTAAGTGGCATGGCATCCCTGACCTGCTCCAGAAGCTCCACGAGAGCAGCCACCCCAACAGCGACCTCTCCCAGGCTCACGGCTATCTCAAGGTACGCAGCGTCGCTCTCGGCTCACCGTCACGGTGGAGTTACAGCCTTTTCAGTAATTCCCAGCCTGGTTATTATAGATTTTCTGCTAATTAGCCCGTCCTTTTTTGTTTCTTTTCTAGAGCTTATCATCACAGCTCTCGATGGAGGCCATGTCTTTCGTCACAGAAGACAGGAAGACTGCTCAGGAATCCACCTTCCCCAACACCTACACCTTTGATCTGTTCGGTGGAGTTGATGTAAGTTTGAGAATTTCTTCAATTTCTTTCTTTTTAAAAATTTTTTTTTAATGGAAGCTGTCATTTATTTCTGACTTCCAAATGTTCTGTTTCTTTGGCAGCTGCTTGTGGAAATCTTAATGAGACCCACACTAACTATGCAGAAGAAGAAACCCAAAAGTGAGTAAGAATAACATCAAAATGTCATCGTTGTCATTTGTTTTTCTCTTTTATCAATTAAATCCCTGCTAATGTCTGTGCCTTTATTTCTACAGTGAATGATGAGCTGGTCAAAGACTGCCTTAGTGTTCTCTACAACTGTTGTATATGTGTAAGTGTTCAATTAATTTTTTTAATGCAAGATAAAAGCAGAGGTGCTTCAAGCTTTCATGCCGTTTATTTCAAAGGATATTTTGTTTCTGACAAGTCATTTGTAATGACGTTGTTTCGTCTCTTGACTGCAGACGGAGGGAGTGACAAAGAGCCTGGCAGCCAGAGACGACTTTGTTCTGTTTCTCTTCACTCTGATGACAAACAAGAAGACGTTCCTGCAGACGGCGACGCTCATTGAAGACATTCTTGGAGTGAAAAAGGTGAGCAGTGCTCTCAGGTCGAACCTGTAGATATTGATTCATGGGACTCTGGAAGCACTGGGACCGAGGGATTGATTTTTAGTTTTCTTCTGATGTTATATGTAGTGATTATAGGCTTTACATTTTTTTTTATTTTCTCCAGTAAGCTTACATTTTTGCTTTTATAAACCTGCATTATTTAGCAACAATTAAAATGCAGGATTTTTATTACATTTTTATTTCAGAGATTTCTTCTCACCGAGCAGAGAAACATGTCATCAACCACATTGCTTAAAATAACTCAACACATTCACTGTATTTATAGTTTCACTCCATCTAATGTAAACACATACTTTTTCTGAAACAATGTGGTTTAGCCACACGAACATCGTTTAGATTGTATTCAGCAACGCTTAGCCCTGAAAACAACTGGAACGCAGGGATTTGACTAGACCTATAGACCATTGACAGTGTAACCATTACTATATTCTGTATTATGATGTCAGGATTAAAATATTTAGCAAACTGAGTTCTGTTGTAAATTGAGAATATACAAGTAAGTTCCAGGATAGATACCTAAAAAGATTATAAAGAAGTGCAATATTATTTTTTAAGACCTTGATTAAGATTAAAATGTAGTAAAAATGTTTGTTAATTTTGCAACAATGTGTTTAAATCACTTTATTATAAACCATTAATCTTGTAATATTTTTCACATATTATGTCCTGATGCAAACAAATGGCTTTGGAGGAAAAAACCCTAATGAATGTTTTTGAATCTACTTTTTGAAGAAGTGGAAATTGTGAGAATAGTTTTATTGAATCTTTTTAGTTGTGTCTTTATACTGTTGGATTGAAACCAGAACGATCTTTGGTCAGCTTGCATAATAATCAAACGTTGTAACACTATATTGTTGGCCTTACTGAACCAATGAAAATGTCCTCCATGACGGTTTCTGGTAACGAGTCTCTGGTTCAGTTGACCAAAACAATGAATCAGCAAAAACCTCCAGATGTTGATCTCCTCAGCCTGATCTCTGTCAGTAAATGTGGGATGTTATCCAGTAGAATTCACTCCGTGTGAATTTGGCGGCAACACATTTGTTTGCGTCTTTAAGGAGATGATCCAGTTGGAAGGAATCCCCAACCTCTCAGGTCTGGTCCAAAGCTTCGACCAGCAGCAACTGGCCAACTTCTGCCGCATCCTGTCCGTCACCATCTCAGAACCAGATATAGGGAACGACGACAAGCACACTCTACTGGCCAAAAATGCTCAGCAGAAGCGCAACGCCAGCCCGTCCCGTGCCGAGGTCAACCAGGGTAGGTTGGGTTTTATGTACAGATATCAGATTGGTCTGAAAAAGAAAAAAAAAGCTGACTGGTTCCTGATCTTGTGTTCGTTTCACAGTGACTCTACTGAACATCCCGGGCTTCATTGAGCGGCTGTGTAAGTTAGCCACTAGGAAAGTATCTGAAGCCACAGGAGCAAACTTCCTGCAGGAGCTGGAGGACTGGTACACCTGGCTGGACAACGCTCTAGTGCTCGACGCGCTCATGCAGATGGCCACCGAGGAGGCTGAGCAGAGCAGCACAGGTCAGATTTTGGACATTTTTGGGAAAATCTGGATTTTTATTTATTTATTTATTTTTCTTACCCCATCTACTATTTTGTTTTACAGCTTCAGTTCAGTCCTTCTAATGTTTTTCTTGTGATTACTACTAATTTTGTAGCACCTTTTCAAAAAGTTGCTGTCAAAGTTGCACTTTTTAAAAAGTTTTGATATTTTCATATTTCCTAGACTTTTTTTTCCCTCCCCAAACCACTAAATAAAAAAAACAGGAACTTGGTTTAGCCAGATAATAATGACATTATTGACATCCCTTTTCATGTCTCTGCAGGTTTAACATATCATATCCACTTTCACTATATTCTGTAGAAAATGTCTCTTTCACTGTGACAGAGACAAACGGTTATTCTAGTGTGTAGACTCTCGGATGGTCTGAATTTCAACTCATTTCCTCTTCAGAGTCATCAGACGAGAGTCCTCTGGCCACCAGCCCTCTCAGACACAGGCTGCCCCAGTCCATGAAGACCGTCCACGAGATCATGTACAAGGTGGAGGTTCTGTACGTGCTCTGCGTCCTCCTGATGGGCCGACAGAGGAACCAGGTACCGCTCCGCCGTCTAGAGTCAAACATGCCGCGCTCCTCACCGCAGACAAGCCTTGTTTCATTCCTCCTCGTCGTTTTTGTAGGTCCACAAGATGCTGGCAGATTTCCGTCTCATCCCGGGGCTCAACAACCTGTTCGACAAGCTCATCTGGAGGAAATACACCGCGTCCAATCATGTGGTGCATGGCCAGAATGAGAACTGCGACTGCAGCCCAGTATGAACCTCTTCACCTTCTGCTTTCACTGAGAAGTGAAAATATTCAAAAGAATGTGAACATTTATATCACCTGTCCAAGAAAACAAACCTGTTCATTGTTGTTGTGCAGGAGATATCCTTTAAAATCCAGTTCCTGCGGCTACTCCAGAGTTTCAGTGATCACCATGAGTACGTGTCCTGAAATTCACCTGCTTTTGTGCTGATCTTTAGCGTTTGGTGTCTTGTTTTTTAGAATCTGCTGTCCGTATTTCAGGAACAAGTACCTCTTGCTCAACAACCAGGAGCTGAACGAACTGAGTGCCATCTCCATGAAGGCGAACATCCCAGAGGTGGAAGCTCTAGTCAACACAGACAGAAGCTTAGTTTGTGACGGAAAGAAGGGTCTCCTCACGCGGCTCCTCACAGTCATGAAGAGGGAACCTCCCGACTCATCCTTTAGGTTCAGATTATATATTATTGTCACTGTAATTCTAATCCAGAAAGCACGTTGATCTAAACCGTGTTGTTTTTCCTGTTTGTTTAGGTTCTGGCAGGCAAGGGCAGTGGAAAGTTTTCTTAGAGGAGCAACATCTTATGCAGACCAAATGTTCCTCCTCAAGCGAGGGCTCCTAGAGGTAGAACACGTTTGTCCTGCAGGAATACACTCATGTTAAAAGAAAAAAAACGACAAAAAAAACCAAAGTTCTTTCCACTTTGGGCATTTTAACGAGTTGCTGCTCGTTTTGTGCTTCGACCCTCCGACAGCACATCCTGCTCTGCATCATAGACAGTGGCTGTACGTCTCGAGACGTCCTTCAGAGCTACTTCGATCTGCTGGGGGAGCTCATGAAGTTCAACATCGACGCTTTTAAAAGGTTCAACAAATATGTCAACACACCAGAGAAGGTATGAAAACACGCCGATATAAAAATGTTAGAACATACACATGATCTGAAAGAGCACAAAGAGTGTGACATCATCTGTTGATATATTTTTTTGATTTGTGTGTGTGACCTCTCTGTTCTTCTGCTAATCAGCCATTACACAGGTCTTCATAGTAACAGAGAGACTGTAGCTCACTCTCTCTCTGATGTGGCCGACTGTGTTGAGGGAGACACCTTGGCACATTTGTGTGGCATTTACCATTAAAAAAATCTAATTTTCAAGGACAACACTTTGTTTATGAAGGAGTAGAGTGAGTTTTTTTTTACTTCTTATCTTTAGCAAAGAAAACCTCTTGCCACTAAATTATCAACAAGTCCTATCAAAACCCACAAAAAAGTGACTACCATGCATCATTATAGTTCTCATATATTGTTGCACTGTCATTATTTTACTAAATACTCTTTATAAATGAAGTTCTGCACATTTGGATTCTTTTGTCTTTTTACAAAAATATTTTAACTGACTAATTTTGAAGCGCTTCACAGAAACAGTGAAATAATTTTCAGTAATTTGTGTTGAATAATAAAAACTAAAAGAAAACTAAAGTGTTTCTCTTTATTGCGGTTGTTTGTTGATACAATTTAGGTAACATTTGAGTTAAATTTGGAATAGCAAGGTATAAATGTAATTCAGGAAAATATGCAGTTGAAGCCTTTTTAACTGTACAAAAATTAAAAATAATTTTGACTTTCTTTACTGCATGGGCGCTGTAGCTGTTGATTTAGCATTTAGTGCTTAAATTGAATCAGAAATTGACTTGTTTGTTTTAAAAAATAAATTCCTATTTGTTGTTTGTACCCAACAAAATGTCACAGCTGAAGCCGCAGTACTTTTATTCTCTCTTTACGTTTTGGCGTCACTCTTCTGCTTCGTTTTGATTGATCAGTAAATATGATGTAATAGCTGATTAAACCTCAAACTGTTTTAGTTTCAGGCCTTCCTGACTCAGATCAACAGCTCCTTGGTGGACTCCAACATGCTGGTACGCTGCATCGTTCTCTCACTGGACCGTTTTGAAAGCCAGACCGAAGATGTCAAAGGTAAAACAAGTCTTTAAGGAAGGCCACATTTTTCCACCCTGGTATGATTATGTAATATAAAATGGTTAGTAGTTTTATTTGAGTAATTAAAAAAAAAACATCAGCAATTTTTCTGTCCTCGTCAGTTATGGAGGTGCTGTCTGATTGCTGCCTGCTGTCCTACGTGGCCAGAGTTGAAAACAGATTGTCCTTCCTCTTCCGACTCATCAACATAATCAATGTACAAACACTTACGCAGGTGAGGGTTTGCTTTAACTGCAGCGTGCGCGTACAGAAGCAGGCGAACCTGCTGGACACCGAATCATGTGACCCTCCCCCCGCCGCTCTTCTCTTTCTTTCTGCAGGAGAATGTGAGCTGTTTAAACACCAGCTTGGTGATCTTGATGTTGGCCAGACGAAAGGCGAAGCTGCCCTTCTATCTCAACGCCCTGCGGGAGAAGGAGTACACGGAGAAATACCCCGGGTGCCTGCTGAACAACTTCCACAACCTGCTGCGCTTCTGGCAACGCCACTACCTCAACAAGGACAAGGATAGCACATGTCTGGAGAACGTGAGTCCATGGATGCAGTTAAACCATGAGTTATTGGCGAAAATGTACTTTTTCCATGTCGCATCAAGATCAGTTTTTTTTTGTTTTTTTTTGGTTGCTTTTTTGTCAAGCATTAGGAAATGCAAGCTTGTTGGTTAAAATCTAGGGCCTGAAATTTATTACCAACAGTCTAAACCAAAAGCTTAACACAGCAAGAAAAAGGAGTGGAAACTGGTTCAGTTTTCCATTTTAAGCAAAGCACCCTGATGCTCGTACTTTTACTCATTGAGAGCTTCCTGTGGTTTCCAAATGTTTGATAAATCAATCAAAAGTGCTCAAAAAGACCAGTTGTGCAACAGTCAGTCTGAAAAGTTGCTTTCTAACAGGCTGGCTTAGATCGACACGTCTACAAACAAAACACAATACAAACTTGCACAATAATCAATTAATCAGTTAATTGCACAATAAATTAAAACAAACTCAATAATTTCCAATTTCATGATTTATCATTTTTCCCTTTCTATTAAAAAAAATGGATGATAAAAATGTTCAGTCTGAAGTTTTGGTCTCAACTAAACCTTTTTTTGAAGGGTAATTTTATTTCTTCATAATTCATTTTACTAGTTGTTTCTGTTGTTTTGTCGATTTATTTTGGATATTTAAAATGCCTTCCCGTGTTAAATGTTCATTAGAATTTAAAGTTTATTGATCTTTCAGAATGTATTCTTGCGTTATGATCAACATTTTACTGGCAAATTGTCTCAAAACAATATTATCGTTTATCACCATAACTCCTGAGACGATTAATCGTCCAGAAACATTAGTTATTGTGACGGGCTTAATCAAAACAAATACTTGTAGTGTCGCACCAGAAGATCATTGGTGGAATCATAATTAGTCAAGTTTATGACAAATTATTATTTTTGATTTCCCGATGTAGCAGATTCAGGTTTGATTGTTAAAAACTAATTTAAGTGGCTTCATAAGCTGATTTTAGCCACAAACTGAAAGGAATTTAAGTGCAATTTTACACAATTCGGTTTGATTTTAGCAACCTGTCAGCAGCCAGATACTGGGAAACATTGCTTTAAAAAGTTTAATGTTGGTTGCAACACTGAATTTATAAATTTAAACTTAAAGGACTAAATTGACAAACAGAACATGTTCTTTTTCTATTTACAAGTGCCGTCACTTGTAAATGGTGGTAATCATTTTGTTTTTTATATTTGGCTAAAAAAAAATCCTCCACACATTTGAACAAAACTAAAATGGGTCCTTTGGGTTGAAAAGAGAGCATGACATTAGTGCCAATAATTTAAGACATAAGAAACTCATTCACAAGTCAGATCTGTGTGTGAGCTAACATAGCCTGCTGGTTTAATTAATAAATATTTTGTCCAAATGTGTGTAGATTTTTTATTTTTTTTTTCTACTTAAGTTAGGTTTAAACTGTTTGAAAAGTTTGGACACCCTTACATGTCAGCCCAGGTGTTCAGGCTGTGATAAAAATGTTACATTTAGAAAAAGTCAAAGTAATTACAGGATTGTGACCAAATACTAATTTTGCCAGGATGAGCTGGATGTAAAAATTTAAAGGAGCTATTTATTTACTTTTATACATGTTTCCATAATAATAATCAAAAAATTATCTTAATCTCTTGTGGACTTTTCTATGTCACTGCTGCCCCCAAGTGGCAGAAAATGATCAGTGACCCTTTTAGAGCTAATGTACTTTTAATCATTCCAGATCAACAAAATTGTCTCCCTATTTAGAACATTCAGAAGTAAATATTCTCTGCTTCCTCCTCCTCAGAGCTCCTGCATCCCGTTCAGCTACTGGAAGGAGACGGTGTCAGTACTTCTGGGCTCTGACAGAACTTCTCGCTGTGCCATTGTGAGTTACATTGACGAGCCCTTCATGGATCTGGACAGGGATCTGCTGGAAGATTGACCCTCCAGCGGGCGGTGGCGCTGGGGGGCGGAGGCGACCTGTGGCTCAGACTCCTCTGATCCAACCCCTCCAGGTGTTTTTGTGACTGCGTTCAGGATCTAAAGACTCACCCGTCTGCTGTCCGTACCTTCGCATGGAGACCGTCATCACAGTTGAGAGCGGATAATGGAGTTCGACTGACTGTCATCTTCTCACAAAGTTAAAATGCATTTTGTTTTTTGTTGTTGTTTTTTTTTTTTTTGGTTTTTTGTTTCTTGGAAAGGAGAACTTAAAGCTACAGACCCCCTTTTCCCGGCGGTCTAACAGACAATAACAGACTTTGGAAAAACGACACCTGCATTGGTTGTTTGCTTTATGTGAAATGGAGCCTTTTATATAGCCTATACAGAATTCTATGGAAAAGTATGAATGAACAAATTATATGTAAAAAGAAAAAACAACAACCAGTTTCTTTTCACATGGACTTGATTTTGAAACTCAGCACAGATTGAGCCCACGTGTGCAGGACGGTAGTGTGTCGTCACCAGCCTCACTCTGTCACTACTTTGACTAACTCTGTCGACTTCATGCCTCGCCACTGCTTCGCCCGAGGTGAACAAAATGCTGATGGTTGAGCGTTTGCAGGGTGGGTAGCGGGGACTTCTCATCTTCCTGTTCTCTGGCTCTGTTTTACTACGTGGCTATCTTTGGTTGGTGCTTTCTGGCTCTACTCGGCCCATTTAATCAGCAAGACGGCCTGGTTCTCATATCTTAAAGGATTCCTCTTGCTTAAGAAAAAACTCATTCTGTTCGTGGCTTCAGAAGCTTCACCCAGGGATTCATGATTACTTTATTTTTTATTCTTTTCTCTTTTTTTTTTTCCTTTTCCAGGTTTATTTGTTTTGATCAATGGCTTTTAATTCTGGATAAACTGTAGAATAAAACATTGCACAGGTTAATTGTTTTTATTGTTTAATATATATATATATATTAACTCATTTGTTCATTAAAGTGTTCCCATTCTCTAACAAATTGTTTCAATGTTGTGAGAGATGCTTTAGAAAGAGAATAAACTATGCAGGTGCTAGTATTCAGAGAAGACTCTTCCTTCAGGCTCCTCTATCTGGTTTAAAACTCGGTTGATGTTGGATCGGTTGGTTCTGGACAGATTAGTCCAGATTTATTTCCAATCGTGACACGGCTATAAACCTGCTGTTCTTCACCGGGGTCCATTTTATCTTCAAAGCTAAACTGCCTTGCTCAGGTGTCCATCTCCCCATTAACTCTCCTGTAAATCTCTTTTTATTTTTAAACTGGGTCGAACTAATGCTGACGTAATTTTCTTGTGTTGGAGAATGTTGAGTGCAACACAAAGCAGTCGTATTTTTACGACCAAACTTTTCTAACGAGTAGAACCAAGTCCATCCAGAGGCTTTCACTGAAGAGCTGACGTTGCTGCACCCAAATGAGCTTTTATCTAATTTACTAACCGTAATATAGCAAGCATTTTGAAAGAAAGTGACTCAGATTCTGGTTTTATGACAGAGAATAAGTTTGTTCAACAAAACCCAAAAGAATTTGACAACTGGACGCCATTCGTTTAATAAATCAAATCTGCAGAATCATTTCGTCATTGAGGCTAATTTGCTTGATTTTCTTGTCAAACTAACAAATTTGTACTATATAATTTTGGCCCCATATGGCAAAATGTTTTTACACCCCTGTCTTAGTGGATGACCTTTTCTCTGTTTCCATTTGCCATCTTCACTTTCCAAAGACAGATTAAACATCGTTCAGTGTCTGAAGCTTTGGATGTTTTAAAAACTAACTGCTTTAGATTTCACCACACCTTCCTCCCCGACCTGTCTGCTGTTTCTTGATCTTTATGATGCCGTTTGTTTTCTGAGGACTTCACAGGACAGCTGGATTTATGAGTAGATTAAACTGGAGTTTGCTAATCAGGTGACTGGTTGCAATAGATTTTATTTTTTCAATGTCAAAGTAAGGGCATTTGCTTTTTTTCCACTTTTGCGATTGTCGTTTGTAGAGCTTTTGAAAAACATGCAGTTCTCCTTCTTCTCTACCGTTTAGTGATTTTCATTAACTTAAAGAAAGCCGACTATTGCACCGGCAGCAGGTGTTGGATGACACCATCGGTTTTTTTAGGTGGCAAGCTAAATATTTAGAAACTTAGCTTTCATATTAAATATTTAGTTTGGAACAAAAATATTTAATTAGCAAAAGAAATGCTTATTTGGGAACTAAATATTTAGCTTAAAACTAAACATTTGGCTCCAATTTGTTTGAGAACTAAATATTTTGCTTTCTAAGTATTTAATTTGAGAGCCAAATATTTATTTTGTAAACTGAATATTTAGCTGGTAAATTACGTATTTCGTCTGAATAAAGGTGAAAACATGACTTTGGAAAATGTGCGCATTTTTTTCTTTGACAAACAAATTATTGTTTTTAATTTTTTAACTTTGCAAATAGCCCGCAATAGAAAGCTGGCCAGAGAGACGTTGGAGTCGGGGAGATGACTGTTTCCCCGTTATGACTGACAGGAAGAGATGGTTCCAACTTCCTTAAGATACAAACTCAACTTCAGCATTTATTTACTGGTCTGTTCCCTGAAAAACCTCCTCGCCGGCGGCTTTCCAGTCTTAATTTGGATGTGTCTGCAGTGATGAAATGTTTGGCCGAGGCGTCGGCGCCTTGCATCACTGGACTAACTGAGATCCACCAGGCGGACATGTTTGTTAGCGGCGGTGAACACGGTCACCCAGAACCACAGGAGACATCACATGAGATGGCTGCGCCGTGCGAGTTCATTTTCAACAGAGGATTACATCCAGGCTCGTCTAAATTTAGTCCTTGTTCTAAGCCCGCCGGCTAATTTTAATAGATTCCGCCAAAGGTCATTTAGTTCCATTCTGAAGCGTCATGAGCCGAGTTGGTTGGAGACGGTTTACCGAGCTGGCTGCTCTGCGCAGACAGGAAACTAGCCCTGTCGTTAGCTAGTCCTGTCGTTAGCAGGGCCAGCTAACGACAGGATTAGCTAGCCCTCAACCTGGAACTTCTGGTTTTTAGTTATTTATTTGCGCTTTCTGTTCCTGTGTTTGCTTGCATGCTTGTTTTGTGCCTTGTTTTCGTTTGGAGGGCGAACGAGAATGAAGCTGTTGGTTACAATATTTGTCTTAATTTGGGCAGAGGGATAGAGCACGCGAGCCGTGAGAGGAGGTCTTATAACGTGGCCTTCACAAGTTCGAGTCCCGGCCACGAGAGCCTAAAACAAATCCTGTAACAAAAGCTAAGCTCCGATTAGCTTTTAACTTAGCATATGCTGAGCTATAGTGATGGGCGACATGGACTTAAAAGTTTCGTCACAATATTTTGTGGTACTGTTGTGATAATAAGTTTATAAGAACTATTTGCTACTTTTTTGGCAGTGACTCCGTGACACAAATCATACTGCCACAAACACAAATGCTGCACTTGAAAAACAAGTTGTTTGTAAAGCTTCTTTAGGACACCAGTCACATAAAGAAGTGATTTGTATTTAACACCACACACTAACCATGTTTAATCACATATTGAAATTTATTGGTATTGCTACTCTCATAATACAAATAATAGTAAAAGTAATAACGCAGATAATATCTTTTGGGAGGTTTTAAACAATATTCATTGGAATTTATTCTGACAAATCTAAATTCTTTTAAGAAATTTATCACGATAAACGATAAACGATACAATAAATGCTTGCACAGTTCCTTAAACTCAAAAGCCAGCATGCTGTCTCTCTGCTTCGTCACAAAGGAGTCTACAGATGGAGCAGCCAAAATGATTTAAATTTTCAGTCATATCGATGAAAGTCTACACACCCATCCAGTTCTTATCCTAGATATCTTCGTAGCGTCCTCTCTGGGACCCTGCTGCTTCCTGTTGAGGTGTTAGCGTTGATTAGCTGCTCTCAGGATGACCTGCCGCCTCCTGCAGATTTTTCCACTCGACCTCAGGAACGTCCTCCGGCTTTCCGCTTCCTTCCTCCTTCAGAGAGATTAGCTCGTTCTCAGTTGCAGCGGTCGTCAGCAGACGGTTTGGGTTTTATTTTGTTTGGAGACACAGCTGAAGGCCCAACGATTTCTGAAAATAAGGAAATAAAAATAAAGAGTTGAAGGAGGATTTAAATAAAACTTGTAAGCACCAAGTGTGCTAGAAGGTAAGGAAATTTGAGCTTTTTTTGTTTTGAAATTAAAAATACATTAATGTATTGGTAATAACTAAGAAGGAGATTTACTGAGGCCATTGGGAAGTTTGTTCTAAAATATAAAACTTTGTTGTACGAATTTTGAGACATTAGCAATGCATCTGAACTGACATTTTACCAGGATAGACTGATAGTACACTTTGCAACTTCTGTGATTCTTGCTATTATTATTATTATTATTATTATTTTTCTTCAAAAAGTTCAAATTCAGAATAAATTATTTTGGGTGTTCAAGAAAAGCCCAGGAACCACCAGGAAGACCAGGAACTGGCCAGAAAATGTAACATCAACTGAAGAAGGACCAGAAAACAAGAAAATCAACCTTCTGGAGAATAATTTCATGGTCATGAAAGATTCGACTATCCTGAAGGGGTCAATGTGTGACTTTCAAACCAACAGGGCCTCTTCAAATTGTCAAGCATCGTGGCGATGGCATCATACTGTTGGCCCTTTAGCTTACAGTGGATGATTGGTGGAATAATGGAGAGAAATTACTTCCAAATTCTTCAGCTCCACCTAAAATCAAAGGCTTTCTGATGGAAATTTGAACCCAGTGATCGTTCCAACAGGATGAACATCAAAACTTGTCTCAAACAGATTACAGAAGGCCAACGTAACGCTTTTAGAATGATCCTGAACTCAAAAAGCACATGGGTTGTCCAACCTGGGGTGCCATTTATTTTTCTATTTTTGCAGCCCAAATACACAAAGAATCAACCTGCAAACATGTGAAAGTTTCATGCCTGTCTGTTCATTTGGCAACAGTGCAATATCTTTATGTTTCAGACCAACAATAGTTTACAGATTTCTTCGCTATAAAAACTTGGCAACTTTATATGTTTCATTAACACCTTGCATGCTTAATACATTGCACTGTTCAGCAGATTACATTGTCACAGGGGATGTAGTTTTTAGTTTTCCATTCTAAAAATGTGAGCGACCGTTCTGACCCTCGCAGCAGAACTGGTAACGAAAACAAATCCCCTATTTGATGCCTTCCACGCCAATGACGAGTTTGTGGAACCGTCTGACCGGGGGCTGCAACTAAAACCTGAGAGAACAGTTTTGTAATCACTAATGAGGCCGTTAAGGTAACTTCATGTTCAGTTTAAGAAGCAGGGAGCAAGAGAGTGAGAAATTTTTATCCGGGGACTTCCCCGTTTATTTATTGCCTTCTCCTTGGTGCCTGATTTTTGGCTCCTGCTTCGCTGCAACCCGCTCTGTCATATCTAATCCTACACATGAAGTCACACACCCATAGCTGGTTTTATGTGAAGACAAACAAGGTTGCCAGGTTGAGTTGGTCCCAGATGGAAGAGCTCTCACAGTTCCTAAATAGGAACCCAAAGCAGATTGGTCAAGAACCTCCCATTGAGGCCTGGAGAGTGTGTGTATGTGTGTGTGTGTGTGGGGGGGAGCTGATTGCATTACTAACATGGCTCTGTACCGCGTGCCCCTCAAAGGTGAGAGTTTGTGGTTATTTAGGAACCAAAGCCCTCTGTCGGACGGGCGGCTTTAATCCTCCGTCACCCACCACTCATCCCATCAATGTGGCCGCTCAGAAATACAAGCGCTATGGACAAAAGGGGCCATCAGGGCATCCAGGGAGGGGTTAGTATTTTTAGGGAGGGCCCCAAGCAGCTGCTGCTTGACACATGTCACCACCTGGCCCTGAGGACACCGGCCACATTGTCTAAGTTAGAAAAGCAGAGGAAGAGAATGGACAGAGACCTGCAAGCGTAACGTGTGTGAATGAGACCAGGAGGGTACATGGGGGGGGGTCTTATTAACAGTGGGGCCACACGCACGCCGGGTAACCATACAAGGGCAAGCACACGCCTCACACACGCCGATGACATTGCCCTTGCATACCGGTCATTCTTCAGCAGGAGACTGAATGCAAAGGTGTAGAGTGTCACGGAGGGCTCGTGGCGATTCGCGGTGTTATTAAACCTGTTCAGAGAAACAACTGCGAAATGGGGCAGGGGGGCGTCCCGCCTCGGAGCAAGGGGTCAAGGACTTTCCTCTGCATGGGAATGTCAACGATCGAGAAATTTGAAATCAAAGGGAGGAAAAACATACATGTCCATCATCTCTATAAGTTGTTTTTTTAAGCCTTAATTTGCATTGTGGAGCTCCTCAAGGTCCCTTTCAAGTTACCCTGAAGATCTTTGTAAAGCTATGAGGAAATAATTCTGACAACAAAACAAAACGGACAAAAAAATAAGATAAGATTCAGTCGTTTATCCTCTAAATTAAATGTAAAAATGCTTTTTACTTGAGGCACAACGCTCAAATTTCGTCCGTTGTTGTTTGTTTGCTGGGGAGAATTAAACTAAAACGTTTTGCAAATAAATTACGCTGAAGTGATTCAAACCTTATTTTCTCTGAAGAAATTGTTGAAAATTGGCACCGCAAAACTAAATATGTTAGAATACAAATATCAACATTTATTATAGTTAATATGCCTTAATGATGATTTATTTACTAAACTCAGATATCGTTTTAGCAATTTTTGCTGCTTATTTAAATTGGAGATGCATCAATTATCTGCAATGAGATCCTAGAAAATCAGATTTTTACCCTTTTCGTAAAAGGGTAAAAATTCATTACCTCAATTCATTAAAATTGAGTAAAATTTAAAATGTATTATTATTATCATTATTTTTAATAGAGACATATACGTTGATGAATGAATTGTGGTAATGTTATTATTCCCAAATTTTTCCTTAAATTGAAAAATATCTGCATCAGTCAAAACTGGAATCGGCTTCTCAGACCGCAAAGAAAACGGAAATCGTTCTCATCCAGAAACGGTCTGACCTCTTTCAACATTTTGTTTTTTATAATTGGATTTGTTTCATGTTTACCATTGTCGTAGATTAAACTGTTGCTTGCTGGGAAAGGTCACATGTATGAATTTGAGCTACACACACACACTCTCACCTTGACTGTGTGCATCCGGTTGTTATCGGCACCCAGAGAGGTCGACTGCTGAGTCCTCCGATAGTTTTTCTGCAAGAAGAAAGAAAAACCATTGCAAATGAACAAAAATGAAACACAGTGAGTAAAAAGAAAAACTTTACAAACTGTAACAAGGTCATTTCATGCACCATGTTATCCTTATTTTTGTCGGGCACCACCTGGGATCCTCGACGTTTCGGAGCGGAGCCAGCACAGACTTAAAGTGATGTTCATGTGATCATTGCCCTAAACATCACTGCAAGTCTTAACTGCCTCCGGTCCTTCCGACCGCTGCCCACGATTCCCTCCTTAACCCAAAAACAAGATTTAAAGTTCATCTAAAAACTGAAGCACAACACGCATCAGGCTCACCTTGTCAAACTAAAATAAAATGAACGCCTCCATCTGCCGGTCTTTGGATCAGACGCTGTGAGAGAGTGAGATGGTGAGATTAGTTGGCTTCCTTTGAGTCCTCCAATTATTTTGCTGTAAAAGCAAAATAATTGGAATTGGTTGAATTTTTAAGTTTTCTGAAGCCTTGAGGACAAAAATGGACATACATTTTTGTTTCCTAAAAAAATATAAATTAATTTAAAAAATCAAAATGCACAAATTTTATTTTGATTTTGACCATAGATACTTCTCTGTTCTGTTTTCTGAAGCTGATCTGAGCTGCTGGAGCTAAACACAATCTATTTTTAACCAGAAAAGTAGATTCAAAATGATCACAATTTACCATGTAAAAAAGGAGTTTTAACATATTTATATTGCTACTCATTAACCAGGCGATTCCGATATAAATAAACTCACGGTGAAGATCCTGCTTTAGCCGTCTAAACGTCCTCTCCTTCGAGGTTTCAACCCGACATCCTGTTTTGTGCAGAGACTGCGGCCGTCACTGCTGTTGCTTTCACGAAGAACTTCAACAAGCCAGGCTGCCACATCCTCCTTGAAAAGAAAGAAAGGAAAATGGAGGCAAGGATAAATGTGCTTTCATTAGTTTTTTTATATAGATTTTGGGGGGTAGTCCATGCAGGATAAAATGTAAAAACTCAAATATTGAAAACAGTAGCAGTCTAGAAGTGGGTTTGCTTGGGGAATACGCAATTGTTGTCCAAATGAGAAAACTCTGTTTATGTTATGGGGAAAATAATTTTCTTCATCTTCATGGGAAGATTACAGAGTGCTGAGACGAAGTGATTTTTCTTCAGTTCGAGCTGCTGGGTTGACAGACACCCAACATGGCCACCTTTCAGGGATAGGAAAGATTTTAATATTTTGTTTTATTTCCTTTTTTACATGTAGTGTAAATGGCAAATGTCTTGTTGCTCTATTAATCTGGTCCTCATAAACTTCTCTACTTGATTCAAATTTAGAATTTTAACATTTTAATAACAACTGCATCGTATTATTTCTATTTTATTTTCCCATCTTCCAACAATTACCAATTGAGTTGGTTTAAATTGCTTCTCTAATTTAGTTACTAAGCTTTGCTGTAAAATGAAGACGAGAATCAGAATTATTTTCAATCGGAAGAAATTCTGATTAAAAATAAGAACAAAAAGAAGGGAACAAATTAAAAGCTCCGATGTAAAAATGTCGATCTATAAAATTAGGTGTTTTAAAAATGAACTATGAAAGAAAATTACAAAAACAAAAACATAAAAGCGGAAAGATGGATGATAATAAAATGATTATTGTTTCTGACGGATAGAATGACATTCAAACATTTAGAAAACTGCTGAAACACATGATGTAATGGACAGAGCTGGCCGGCTGCGTCCTTCTTCTGACAATTTTCTTTGCTCTCTTTGAAAGGTAAAGGTAAAGGTTTGATACAACTGGCTTCATGAAAACCGAATATAAGACCGCCAGAAGGACAATGGGACTCTCAATATAAAGCAAAAATGAGCCAAAAAAAAGTCAGAATTAAACTTATTTTAAAGGAAAATGTACAAAGACAAACATTCATTGGGTCACGGCTCCACTGATATATTTATGTAGTCTGGTTCTACCAAAAACCATGTTTTTTTTTTTTTTTAAATCGAGTCACAATTAATATAAATATCTCATTCTAGAAATAACATATATCGTTCTAATCTACATTTTCTATGCATCCCGTTCGGTTGGCTTATGGTGGGTCTGGTTGACGGTGTCAGAGCAGATACTCTCAAAAAACTTGGAAAACGAGAAAATCCTGTTAAACGTCTGATTTTGAGAGGTCAGCTGTTTTTTTTTCATTTTCTAAATCAAACAGAAATGGAAGAAGCTGCTATAGTTGTGGTTTCCACATGTACATGTTCTGTGTGTGTATGTGTGAGTGTGTGTGTGTATACCAGGTTTTTATATCCTTATGGGAACCTATTTCTGTCTACAATGTGGAGTTATGGGGACCATTGCTCCTTGTGGGGACATTTTCTTGGTCCCCATGAGGGAAATTGTTGATTTTGGGTTAGTGGTTAGGTATGTGATGGTAAGGGTTAGGGTTAGGATTACAGTAAGGATTAGGCTATAGAAATTAATGGAAGTCAAATGTGAAGTTCCCACAAGCGATGAAAACACAACTGTGCGTATATGTGCTGTGTATGTTTCTATGCATACGCCTGGTGCTTAAGTGTACGTTTGTACTCACTGAAGAGAAAACCCTGACAGACATCGACTGTAAGGGTTGGAGCACTGTCTCGGTGAGTCCGGGTTCAGTTTGTGTGGATTCGCCATGACAACGGGGGAGGTCAGAGATCAGGGGAGGCCTGAGGAGGAACATGGCACGAGATTATTGTCCTGCTTGACCCGTAACCCCGTCCTGAGTCCAGCTTACACCTGACCTCTTATTATTTTTATTTAATCCTGCTTTTGAAGGAAACATGGAAGCAGAACGGCGAGTTTTCACTCACATGGAGCATCTTGAGCTGCTCGGCGTTAGAGTTCCTTTGCTGTGAACCGAATGAAGGGATCACACAGGAAGCTGAGGAGAGACGGAGTGACAGACCAGGATGAAGGCTCACCCAATCAGTTCCTCTGGTTCCTCTAGACTTATGTTTAACCTAAAAACACAGCAGAGTGTTGTTATATTTCCCACTGTCATTAGAAAATATATTTAATGTTTTAAGTGGGTTTTTTTTTTCTAATTTAATGTCATGATTCAATAAATAAGCCAGCACCAAGGCAGTTCAAAGTACTTCATGTCATAAAAATAATGAAATTAAATAAAATTGCTTCAAATATGTCATAAAAATAAGTAAATCTATGTAAATAAAATATGATATATATTTAAATAATACAAGTGGGCACAATTAAAATAATTTTTCCTAAAACAAGCAGAAGTTTGGATTCTTTTGGCTTAAATCCTGATCTTGTTCTACTCCTCTTTAATCTCTTCGCATGTTATCAGCTTTCAGGTTTGCATTTCTAACTCGCAGACGAATTTCACAAATCTCTACAAGCTCATGTCAGACCTGAACTCGCTCATTTTTCCACACACACATGCCATGTAAAAAATAACGAGGCCTTGCCTGTACGGTGCCCACCGTGGGAGGCCAGCAACTCCACTTCAGTCGTGCGTAAAAGCGGCGCGGCTTCCCCCCTCACCATCACCCAACACCAGACACACACACACACCCACTCAACCCCTCAAAGTCCTTCACCTCACAGCACGACATTAGAGACCAGGTGGAGACGACTTGTGGAAATCCTTTGGGTGGGAAAACAAATCTTTGCGCTCGGGTTTTATTTTAGTGTTCATCTCTATCATCACTAAATGAGAGCTTGCTATAAAAATACATATATATATATGTGGACTAAGATTAAAAGAGAAATCTAAAAAGGCCGAGTATTCTGCTGAAGTTTCTTTAAAAGTGCGGTCACTCTGCGCGCAACAACAACAAAAAAAAGGTTGAAAAAAAAAGCCCAACGCGTCCACACAGCGCCAAAGACGGAGCGCGCTGACCTCAGCACGGCCGCCACTCAGTGAAGCCTCCCTCAGATGTGTCCCGCTTTATAGCCCGCTCCTCAAGGTCACGATCATTGGACATCTGTCCCTCATTAGCATATGCCACCTCCTCTGCAGCCCATTGGTGCGGAGCCTCCGTCTCAATTGACACAAAAGGAAAGCTACGTTTTTGTCATAGCGCTAAACCCAAGCCGGCTATTTTTGTATCCCAGATATTTCATGCACTGTACACACTGAGAGGGGGGGGGAGAGTGCGTGTGTGTGTGTGTGTGTGTGTGTGTGTGTGTGTGTGTGCGTGTGTGTGTGTGTGTGTGTGCTGGAGGGGAGGGGCAGCTGGGAGCATCTCAGCAGAGGAGAACTGATCTTTTTTCTTCTTCTTCACTCTAACAGAGCATCATTCTCATTTTTAGACAATGATTCGCGTCCAGAGCCGGAGACCCTAGAGGAGCTCGGTTCGGGCTCAGCTCGCTCTGGAACCCAAAACGTGAGGCTCACCGGGGCTCCTTTGACTTTGATGCTGAGGAGCCGCGGAGGGTCAGTGATGTCAGGAGCTGCCAGGGATGTGCGCTATTGTGCGGCCGCAACCTGAGGAGAGATTATTTCAGGAGCTGCGCGGCATTAAACGCGCTGCTATAAATACACGGGCTTTTATTAATAGAGGGGAAACATGGCGCACGGAGCGCAGGCTCCGGAATCACTACGGGGTGAAGCCAACACCACAAAAACACCCCGTTTCCACTCATCTGCAGGGGAATTTATTACCACGTTCCTCTTATGATACAACATGTTTGTTCTGCTTTGGTCCAACAGAGCCAAAGAAAGAAAGACGGCAGCCATGTTGGATTGATAAATCAGAAGAAACTTTGCTTTAATAGAGTGGAGGGTTACGTTTGAGTCCATAGTCAACGTAAATGTGTGTGTTGGGTGATTTGTTGTGACCTTCAGCGCTGCGTGGGGGGTTGGAGTGGGAGGGAAGAGGACCAGAGGTTCTCAGAATAGACAAAGCCAGAGTCCAGCATTCCTGATTGGTTCTGTAAGTTGGTCCCAACGAGATTCACACACACACACACACACACAACCTAGCAAAAGTATTCCTTGAACTTCTAAACGTTGCAGCGTTACGACCTCAAGCGTTCTTTGATAGACCAACAGGAGGATAACTGTCAAGTGTAACAAATAAAAGCTGCATGGTTTCATTTTCCCCGTTCTTTTTTCTTTACGACTAAAAACTATGGGAAGTGTGGGGAACCTTTAGCATTTGGTTCCACTTCATAGAACAACGTTTTGCTTCCACTGCAAATGTATTACATTTGAAATAAGACAAAACTAACTTACAAGAAAGTTTTTAGCAAAATATAAGAGTGAGTTTAAAGTTCACAATTCCTTAATATTGATGATAAAAAGTACTAGTTCCACTGCCAGATTGTTTAACTTACTATAAGACATTTTCCCCATGTCATAAGTGAAATAATCTAATAATAATATCAATGAATTATTGATTTAAAGCAAAGAAATCTTACAAAAAGTTACTTGTAAGCCAGTTTTGTCTCTTTTCAAGCCTGCTGAGATATTTTCACTATAAACTAAACTCAAATACTTGGTATTCAGGTTTTTTTCCAAAATGAAATGGATTCAAGTAGATTTGATGAAGAGCCTCTGAGAGGATCAGTTTTAAGGTCTAACTTAATATTTACTGGGTCAGAGCATTAAGCTTCACACTTTTTAAAGCTCTGGCAGATTTAGATCCAAATTCATTTTCCTTCAACCACAAAGTTTGTTTCTGATTGGAAATGAGACACACATCACTCGGAATAACAAAAATATTTTTAATTCACCTTGTATTAACAAAAAAAAAAAATTCCTTTGATTCCTTAGAATGATATGCATAGTTTTCCTGATGTAATTTATTTATTTATTTATTTATTTTGCATTATAGCATCAAATCTCTTCTTGTAGTTTCTGGTCGTCCTTTAGTTTGTTTCCATGGTATTTTGACGATTTGTTTCCAAGGCCTAATCTTTTAGCTCCGTCCACAGATTGTCCAAAAGATGGACCAACAATCTTCCATCAAGCCCCACCTTCTCAATTCAAACTGGCCAATCACCTCAGCCTTCCAGGGTGGAAAACATGAAACAAAGTTTACCTTCACATATTTATATAATTAAGTTATATAAATATGGTTAAATCAAACAATCCTGCTAATTTTCATTTTGCAGTCCCAACTCGTGGTTTTATTGTTATCCTGCCTCTCAACAAATGCAGGGTTGTAATGATTCAGGATGCATTTCTGAAGCAGCTTAAGAAAACAGCAAAAACTTTATTGACTACTTTTACATAAAGTTGTCAAAGTTCATTAGGTTATGTTTCTTAATAATGATCCAGTGGCCTGGAGGTGTGATGATGATGATGGTTCTCCATGAGATCTTCAAAACTTAGGATGTTGTTTTATGAGCTTTTAACCCTTTAAAACTCCTCCACTACATTTTCTCTAAGCTTGTCTGATTTGTCTTCATTGTGCTGTTTGTTAAAAAAACACACAACAGAAATGAAGAACAGCTGCATTTATACTGATAGTAATTTACACACAGTTGCTGTTTATGAATTTCCACTTGATTTTGTTTAGAGGCATCTAACTGAGAAGGGCTACAAATGCGCACCACACTTTTTAAACTTTCATTTGTTTTGTGTCAGTTTTCTTCCTTTTCACTCTTACACTTTGCGTACATTGCATACTGATTTAAAAAAAAAAAGAAAGAACCATTGCTTGTGTTTGTGAAAAACGTTGTGGTCGTGTGAACAGTTGGTCGAGTGGCGTGGGGGGAAGGAGCGGAGGGCTGTGTGATCCCGGTTGACGCCGTTATCTGTCGCCGTGGCAGGCGGGAGAGGTGTTGCCGTGATGGCTGCAACTTTTCTTGGGCATCAGTGAGATAGAGCGGGCCAGGCCGGGGAGCTATTCTGGGACGAGGGTCTCTTCAGAGAGGCAGCGGCTGGTTTGTGTACCCTGTCACTCGGTGTGCCATCAGAAGAAGAAGAAAAAAATGGCATGTTGATAACATGCAAGGAGGAGATGAGTTCCCAAAGTCCCCAGAGCTGCTGGCTTTAAATAAGTCCACAAACACGGACGCTCCCGCCCCATAAGCACACACACACACAGGAAACAGAAGGAAGAGTGTACGCGAGGCTTGCGTCGTTCCCCCTGCACATCTCTCTGCACCGCTCCACTGCAGCTCCCTGCAACAGCTGACCTCTGGGCCACGGCTCTCCTTACGCTCCCTCTGCTCCTCAAAACTGTTTCGGTCTCAACGCAGTCAGGCTCCTTCCCACACTGATTCACCCACTGTGATGTTTGTGTATTTAATTTGGAAGTGAGGTCTAAGAAACAGAGCCGAACCGAGTCAAAGATACAGGACATCCAGGCAGAGACGTCAGGCGACCTGACGGGACCTGAGTGAAGGCGGCCTCGCTCTTCGCCCGAGTCCTTCAAATCAAACCAAGTTATTGTCAAATGTTTGTGCAGCAAAAAATAAATAAATAAAAATAATTTTTTTTGTGTGTCTCTATCATTTTAAAGATATCCCTAAATGTTTGTAGAGGTCATTAAAGGTCAGTCAATTCTAACACATTTAGAAAATTAAACACATTTTGTGGTGGAGATTTTTTTTTAACTGCACAAGCCACCACAAACACAAAATCATATAAATGTCAGTTTTGCTTGATTTCATTAAAATGTGGTGGAGAGAGGGCAGGTTGACCTCTGGTGACCTCTGGAAACTTTTCTTTTGTTTGTTTTTTTGTTTTCTTGAAATCTTAGAAATTATAATGGCACAAACAAATTTATGTTGCACAAATGTTTGACACCAATTCCATTTAATTTGAAGAAGATGGGGCGTAACTTCATTCGGGTCAGTTTGACAGTTTGCTGATGTACATTGTGACGCTCTGGACACCAAACCCGACCCAGCACGGTCGGCTGCGGTCGTTTCAGGTCATCCACCACAGCCAAGCAGGAGAAATTAACTGCAGTCGTACTGGAATTATTTATCCAAGATTTGTTTGTTTTTTTTTACACAAGCTACAAGATTTATTGATTTTATTAATTTATTTAAACATCCTATAGTGATTGGGACCAAATTGAGGAGGTTTTAAAATTCAAGCATTTTCTTACTCTTAAAAAAAAACTAGAATAAATTGCTAAATATACTACTGTTATTGTGATATTTTCATTTAACTAACATTTTTCTAGATTAGCATTATTGCTTTTATTTCAAATGTAAAAGTTTTTGAAAACCAATAAAATACATGGAGGTTTGTGGTGTGAAAAAGTAATGGATAGAAATATTTTTACAACAGCAGTCCTTAGTCCTTTTAGCAGCAAGATGACTTGTAAATATAGCAATATCTAAGAATAAAGCAACAAAAAAGCGTTTGAAATAATTTGATTTATTTAAACATCCTGTAGTGACTAAACTAAAAGAAGAATTTTAAAGGCCGGTGAAAATGTCGTCAGTGGGGTTTGTCAGAGGAAGAAGTGATGAAAGATGCTAAATGTACGACTGGGAAATATGCAAATGACATAACAACCAATTTTGGTTAAGAGGTAACAAAAGATGAGACGTACCTACATTTAAAAAAACAAACCAGGAAGAGTTTTACTGTATCACTTTTTTTTTTTTACTTTTAATTGAGTAAAATTTCTGGGGTGTGAGTAACTTCACTGTCTGAAGAACAAAGATTTTAATCTAAATTTATTTTCCCAACCAGCCAGTGGAGCTGTGTTTCCACTGGAAACATGTTACTCTGTTCATAAATATACACACATCACCTACTCTAAGTTTTAGTTCATTAAGGTTTATGTTGAAATTTTGGATCCTTAAAATTTGCTACCTAATAATGTTTTTTTCTTTCAAGTGTATTGTTGTGAGATAAATATTTTTTGATATATAGAATTTTGTTAAAATCTAGTAAATATGTAAATAACAACAATAATTCATCCTCATTGATGCTTTACCCTGATTTTGATGGCTGATTTTCAGACCCGTTTGTGTCCAAACAAAAGAGTTAATATGTGACAATTAACACAAATTGTATATAGAATTATTAAGAATAAAGATATACTTTATTCCTCTGGTGAAATGTGTTTTTGACCTCGTGGGGCCCTTCAGCTCCCTCGTACGTTTCCTGCTCTCTTTCCGCCGTAAAGCGGCTGTTTTCGGCCCTCAAAGGTCGCCGTTTCATTGCCGTCGCAGTAACCTAAACTTGGAGGGGTGAAGCAGAGATTCGTTTTGGATCAAAGCATTCATCGCTGGTGGATATTTCTGTAATCGCTTCATGCCTGCCCACAATACCTTGCAGCAACTGTGTGGGCTCAGGTCTTAGCTGCCAGCTCAGCGGCGTGGAGACGGGCAGACGCGTGGCGCAAACACACTCTAAAGCCCCAATTACCCGCTCCCCCACCTCCACCACCCAACCTCCATCAGTCTCTCACACAAACAGCCGATAGCAGCAAGAGTTAATCAGTCTTTTAGCGGTTTAGGGGCCTTGGGGGCCCCTGACATTGTGCTCTGGCTCCAGACAATACGCCATCTCTCATTGTGCTAAGTTGCGGTGCGGGTCAGAAGAGCTCGGCCCGCGCGGCCGGCCCTGCCCTCGGTATGCATGGCAGCCCTCAGCTGTCCGTCTATTTCAGGAGCATGGAGGCATACCTCAGTCCAGCTGGGGCATCGGAGACAATGGACACACAGCCTTATCCAAACAGAGGCCCGCAGACAATCCGACGCACTCCAGAACCCCGGCATAGCCGCGCTGCGGCAGCTCTCCTGTCCAATTAAAATGAAGAAAAGAGTTAACAAGGCTCACAAACCTGTGGAAAATAGCGAGAAGGAAGATATCGTAGGAAAACGCCTTTACAGTCTGCAGCTGGCTGTGTTCAGGTTACATGAACAAGGTGAGACGAGACCAAAGTCGGACTTTTTAGCTGACATGCAAAACGATGCGAGTGCAACAAAACTAGAAATGGTGGTGGTGGCATCATGATGTGAGGTTGCTGCTCTTCAGGAGGGGCAGAGATTCTGGTCACTGATTCTAAACTCAGTGAAAGAGTCCAGGAATCTGTTAGAACGTCCCAGTCAAAGTTCAAACCGAAAGTCTTTTTATTTTATTGTCCTGTTTAGCAGTGAGGAATTCAGAATCATTTCAAGAGTGTCAACATGAGGCCCAACAGACTTACATTCACAAGCTGGAAAGTGTATATATATATATATATATATATATATATATATATATATGAAACTTTATTAGAATTTGCATTGGATTTATTTCAAGTGTAAGGTCCATGGAGACCTTAAGGAAAGGAGAAAGGAAAGAGTGAACAGTGGGGAAAATGTTTAAAAGTAAAGGATAGAAGTATAGAGAGAACAGGAGTCTGCCGCTAAACCTGCAGAAAGAGAGAAAAAAAAAAAAACAGCAACGACATATGCATATATAGTAATAAGTTAGAATACAATTGAAAATAGTCAGTACAACTGAGAACAACTGAGAGTGTATCTGACAAACACCTGAATCTAAACACCTGTGTGTGTATTGGGGGGGAGGGGTGCAGGATACTCTACCCACTGTGAGTATCCTTCACTGAATGAAGAACAAATATTATAACCACAAATATACCAGATGCAGAAACAAACCTGATGTTTATGTTAAAGTGAGACCTCTTGTCTGACCACCAGCTTTGTTGATCTTTGGTTCGATCCTTTCTACTGAGAAACTTGAAAAAGTTGCAGTAAACATTTTGTATTGTTAGTGGATGTACTGCACCCTTTTCTAACAAACATACACATACTGAACTAGTTTAATACATTTTGTACAAACAAAATAGAAAAGTATTTCTTCTGTTTTAATTTGTTATTTTGTAATTATGTTTTTATTTGTATTAATCTCTTATTGTAGTCTAAAGCTTTGCACATAACTTTTTTTCTGATCAGTTATTCAGTACTTAAATAGCCTTTTTTACCAAATACCTTTTGACTTTTTCTTGAATAATTTTATATATACTTTTACTTGAGGTCCTTTACCCCAGCTCTCCCAAAGACTTGCAATTAAAGACGGTTCAATAAACATCAAACACTCTTGTGTTTTATTTAACACAATAGTGTTTCATAAAAGTGAATGCCACGCTTTTGTCAAACAATCGTTTTTTTTCTCCATTTTATATCCATGTGCTATTTTGGGCTGGTTGGTTGATCACATAAAATCCCAGTAAAACATCTTAAAGCTTGAGGTTTACCATTTTATTTCAGTTATGGCTGTTATTTGTTGCATCAAATCCCAAATTACAGAATTAAATTAATAGTACTTTTTCTTAAAGCTACAAAATAATATGTTAGTTGTCCCCAAAAAAGTTGTCCCATTATTTGCTTCTTTGCCAAAATGTCAGACAGCTCGTCACAAACTCATCTGGAGACGTCAATGGTTAAAATCGCCATTTTGATTTCAGGAAAGTCAGGGTTTCTAAATAGACCTGGAAAGGAAACGCTGGCAGCTGCTCGGAGAGACCTTCAGCCGGTGACCGCCAGGTTTCTCGCTGTCAGGACCGTCATAGCTTCACCTAATTTACTGTCAGCAACGTTTGAGGGCCTGCTAAAGACGCCCAGCCGCGCAGGTGGCGGCGCTCGGCATTTCACCGTTGATTGCTGTTTAAACAGAGTTGCTGTCACAATGAGAAGCATTTGAGCGGCCTCACGGTTTACCCCGCGTCCCTGCCCTGCTGTATTTCCCCCGTTTTAAGTGCATACATTGCAGAGGACGGCCCCACTGTTGCCGGTGGCAAGTGCTGGCAAGTGCTCGCAGGACAAGGGGGTCACGCTCACGTTGTGGGCTCAGTCGGATGTCACCTCATCTGAGACAGGTGGAGAGCTGGGTGTGTTCAGGTCCCTTTGGAGAAGAGAAAGTCCTGACCAGGTTTAGTCTTCACGCTGGTAAACGTTAGGAACCAAAAAAAGAAATGAATACATTTAGCTAAATCAGAATATTTCATAAAAGAGAAACAAACAAAAACCTACCTGCCAGGGCTGGGTGATATGGACGTAGAATTTTATAACGATATTTTGTGGTTCTGTCGTGATAACGATAAAATTGATGATAAAACAAACTATTTAGGTATCTGCATGGCACAGCATTCATAGCACCACAAACGTAGATGCTGGTCTTTAAGAACATTCCTGTTTGAGATAAGGTTGTTCAGGAGGACACTTCATTAAAGAAGTGAGTTATATCACTAAACTGCACACTGATAATTCATTTAATCATATTTTTGAGTGTCACACTGTTGGACACAACAAAAAAAATCATATTTTTGAATTTACTGACGCTGTGATGAAAAAAAAGGGGGGGAGTATTAAATTACGTCTTTAGTCAGTTTTTGTTTAACATTTAAAATTTATTGCGACAACAATCAAAACTTTTTATTGTGACAAGAATTTTTTTTTTTTTACCATAAATAATAAATGATGCTCAGTAAGCTGAAAGAAAAAATCAGAAAGTTATTATTTCCACAAACAACAGAATTACTAATAATCTGTGTCTTATTCAAATAACTTGGAGTTCATGTCATAAAATTCAAACTTCATTTAATTTTGGCCTTTAAATTGACAAAAAGTTAAGGAAAAACAAACCCACGTTTTGTCCAACCAGAACCACAAAGTTAAATCAATTTTGATGGGATTATTTTTGTTGTTGTGACTCACCGGTACAGAGTATCACACAACTGATGCAAATCATGCAAAGTCTTGAGGATTTTTACCGGTGAAAGTCAGAAATCCTGAATCTGTGGTGACCTCTGACTGCTGAGCTGCCTCGGCAAGCTAACAGCTCAGAGATTATGTTCTACAGTCCTGGATGACACCATCAGTTGTTGACAAACTCTGCTAATCCACCTCATTTGCTTTTGCCGCTCCTCTTTCAATCTTTCTCTGCCAGTACACTTAGAAAGCAGGCCAGAGAAGTCGATGTGATTGTTTCCCGTTATGATTGATGAAGAAGATGGTTTGACTTCCTCTTTCGCTCTCTGCATCCATAAAGCCTCTCCTAGGATTTAGGGTCATAGTTCAGGTTTAATTCGACCTTTTGAGATGCTAACCACGTGTAAAAACAACACCTTGTTGTCAAAGTTGCAGATCATAAAAACTCTTAAGAATTTGTGTAATCACAACACAAAATTTTCAAATGATGATTTTATTCCTTAAGACAAAAAGCAAAAATGATTCTCTCTCATTTTTAAACCATGAATTAAACATGATTCACAATTCTTATTTTTCTTTCTTTTAGAAAGCTTAGTTGATTTTCACTCACCACACCAAGAAACCGTGACTGACTTCAGATTGGATGTTATTTAACTTTATTCAGCAGGACAGTTTTTTAAAAAAACAAACTAAAAAAGAAAGTGCAAAGCAGAAAAGCGATAGCACTACCAGTTATTAGGTTATGGTTGATGTTAAAATGAAAAAAAAATGTCTAAATATGACCAAAAAGTCACATTTAGACATTTTAGACTTGTTTTTAGCACTGCACATTATGTCCCAATCTTTTTATTATTATTATTATTATTGATTACATATAATAAAGATATCTGCTGTAAAAATAAAATTAATTCTAGGGTTGGTTGCCTTGGATTAGAATTTTATAATAACTATATCTTGCAATGCTATTATGATAATAATGAAAATGACAATAAAAAAACATTTATTGCTTCTTTTTAAGTAATTGTATGATTGTGACTGGGTGATGCAGCATTTATAGTGCTACAAACACAAATTCCCATTTGAAATAGTCTTCTTTAAGACGCCCGTCACTTAAAGAAGTGTCACTAGATTGCACAAAGTAACTGCAATAAAGTATATTTTCCCGTTTACTTCTATCTATTGATGCTCTGGTGGAACAAATATTGGAGAAAATAGAAGGACAAAAAAACAACGCTGTTAGTTGTTTATCATTAATTGAAATTTATTGGGACGATAAATTTAAATCATCATCATGATAAGAAATGTTTCACGGTAAATGATGAACAATGCAATAAATATTCACATTAATTCATTCAGATAACTGCAAATTACAATCTAAAACCCAGATTGTTTGACCTAAGTGACGGGTTTTACGTCTCCACTCGTGTTTCCAGTATCCCTCGGCCTATTAAGTCCACACATTCCAGTAAGAACCACAAAGCGCCGAGCGGCTCCAGATTTTCAGCCCCACACTCTCGGTCCCGCCAACATTAGCAGCTTCTCTGCGGTGCGCGGGGCCCCCGGCACGGGGCGCGGAGAAGAGTCGGTGAGGCAGCAGGTGACGGCGGCCCCGAGGGAAAACTGCCGAGTCTCTGCTTGCCTCACGAAGACGCAACAGACGGATCAGCTCGGCATCCGGAGGAGTGCCGGCAGCGGGCCAGGCGCTTGGACAGCTGGCACCGCGTGGACGTCTCCATCCTGCGCGCTCCGAATCCAGCTCCATGTCGTCCGGCTGTCGCCTCCTGGCTGGCGGAGCTAGAGGACTCTTCTTATTTGGAGACCTGAGGGAAGAGAGGAACTCGAGTTGTAGGTTTTCCCACAGAGAGAAAGGTCAAGGGTCATTATTTCGGCTGGGAAAAAGTGGAGACGCTTGCTGTAGCCCGTTGGTAAAAGCTGTTAATCTAAGCAATGCTGCCCTCTACCGCCACAAAGCATGAATCACACGTCTGCTACCAGGTCGTCACTCCACCGTCATGGCAGAAATATGAAAGCGGATTTAAAAAATACAAAGAGTGACGCTTACGAATCTGATTACTGATTTACGCTTTTTACTGTGCTTTGCAAAAAACCCCCCAAAAAACCCAACAACATTCATACCGTACAAACTTGTCCACATCTCGTCACTCTGCAACCTCAGGCACCAGTGGAGTCTATTGAGATGTTCTGTGGAAGATCCATGTAAAATGTCCAATATTTGTGAAGTGGAAGAAAATGTGTTTTTCAGAGCAGAAACTCTGAAAAGTGTGCCATACATTAGTATTCACCTCTACTAGTCAGTACTTTCTGTGGCTGCAAAAACAGCCATAAGTCTAATGGTTTATGTCTCGACCAACTTCAGACAAGAATTTTAAACTGAATTGAATTGTTCTCATACTAATATCAATCAGTCTGACTAGATTAAAACAACCAGATTTAGCTGCAAGAGTTCATTTTCATCTGCAGTCTATCTGGCAGGTTGATAGTAGAAAATAAAGCAAAATAATTGGCACACCCATCTAACAATGGCACACATCATTTACTGCAAATTACAAGAAACAACAACAGGTACAAGTTGTTGATTCTAAACAAAATCCAGTTCCATCCATTAAAGACAAACTGAGCTGGTACACTTCACAGACGGACTTGTTGAATACTGGACACAAACGGGTCGTCATTTTTCTCCGGTTCTGTTCAGAGCCGGGTGCCAAAGCTCTGGCAAACCGTTGTGGGAAGGTGTTGAGAAGGGACCCAAGTCATACAGTTTGAAAACCATTACTACCAAATCATAACAAAACTGGAACATTTCCAAAAGTTGAAAACTTATGAAACTCAGAAATTTTCTTTTTGTTCCTAGAAAATTTCTGACTTTTCAACCTCACAAATGCTCTTGTTTTCTCTTGACAAATCTTTGAGATTAATGTCAACATTTCTGAGTGTCTTTTTGGTTGAAAACTACCTACAGTGGCCCTGATACATTATTTGTATGCTGTCTGATAAACCACACCTTTTCCCTTTTTAATAAGACAAAAACATCAGTTTGATTAAAGCAAACACCACAGAGGCGAGTTCCTCCTCTGCCAGCAGGGGGAGCCGTCGCTCAAAGCGAGACGTGCTCAACATATGGTCAGCTGGGTCAAAGAGGAAACACAAAAGGAACCTTATTATGAGTGAGCTGTTCGGCACCTTGCAGGCAGCTGGCTCCTGGTATTCCAAAACAGGAAAACAAACTAACACATTTAAAAATTCACAAAGGTACAGAGGCGTTTCTCTGACGTGGAACTTCCTCCGCCCGTTTTGCTTGTCCTCCTGGCAGAATGGAGGACATTTGAAATCTCACATTTATTAATATGATGTTTCTGCGTGTTTTCTCAATGACAGGAAGAGGCTATCTCATAGGAAGTGGAAGTAGGAGCGTCCCTCTCTCACACATGTACCCCCCGCCCCCCTCGCTCCATGGACAGCCCATCCTGTAGCTGGAAGCTTTGTGAGCCAGGAACTCCCCCGTTTTGCTAGTCCATGGCTGCCTGCTTGTATTTTGGTACTCGTCATCCTTTCTGACCTGCTGGCCCGATCCTGGCGCCAGGAGTCTCCACGTCTCCCCCCTTTTCCTCCCCCCCCTCCCCCCCAGACCCCACGGATAATTCAGACCAGCTGTTGCAAGGTGCCTTTCCTCCCACCCACCACATACTCACACTTGTCTCTGCTACAGCCTTGAGTTAGTCTCGGGGAGAAAAAGAGCTTGGCTGTGGGTTTTTCTTTCTTTTGTTTTTTTGGGAGGCCTCAGTCTTTGCATGGGGTCTCACATTGGTGTATAAAATAAATCCAAGTCAATCACAGTCCAGCCCTGCGCTCTCATGTTATCCCCACGTTTTAAGATGCTTATTGTCCCCTGGCTCAGACTCAGATGCTGATATTTGCTCTTTTCTCGGTTTTCCCCCAATCCAAATTCCTCTCCCTTTTTGCCCAACTGCTCCTTCCTAACGACCTGGAATGTGAGACGAAAGCAGTAGCCCGAATTGAGTTTTGCAGCGATGTGCCTCGGCGGGGGCCATCTCTTCAACTGGAGTCACATGAAGAGCATGTGCATCCCCGACGATCAAGTGATACCGTGAGGAGATTGAACGTTATTGCCGAGGAATGTTTGACGAATGCGCCACAGATCGTTTGTGTGCCGTGTTTAATTTCCACTCGAAGCGCTCGTAACAGCATTATCGTGCTCCTTGGTGTGTGTTGCTGAGTGTTTTTGGCATTCAGGGGCTCTGTGTAAAGTAAGGTGCCTCTCTGTCTACGGCCTAACCACAGTGGGACTTTGGACTGAGATGGAGGGGAACCCCAAGCTTTTGATCCTGGGTTTTTTTTTTCCACCTCCAGTACTGCTGAGTAATGGCCCCGCTAGTGAACTTACAGATGTGTGCACGACAGAGGTTTGGATTGTTTTTTGCCGAAGTGGTGCCGGTTCTGGTGTTGGCGTTGCGGTCGCCTCGCAGAGCAACGGTGGATCGTTGTCAGAAATGGGGGCCCGATAGAGGTGGGCGTGGGGGCTGGCGCACAGAGCTGTTCTGGTGGAACTATGGAGGAAAATAGTTCATGCTGCATTGGGATTTCCTGCCTTTGCTCTGTTTAGCTCCCCCCCTCTCCTCCTCCTTTCCTCGCCTGCTCACTCGGCTCTCGACGCCAGTCAGCAGTATAGAAAGTAATTGGACCACATTAGGGCTCGAATAAGGTCGAGTGGGTGAGTTTACAAAAGGCCGCCAGGATTTGAGAGGTGTAAGTTCAGCGGTGTTGAAGAGTTTTGCAATCAATCTCTAACATCCTGTTTTAATCCGAGCATCGTCTACCGGCCAGTCTTTCCTTTTCCTTTAATCCAGAGAAGTATGTCAATCTCTCCAGCTGATCTGCAGGATATCTGAATTATTTCCTTTTCCTTCTCATTACACCAATGAAAAACCTGTTAGAATTTAACTGATGACATGAGTGTAAGAATCTACCAACATTTTATTTGGGTGGACCAATATTTACAAAGTAAATTTTAACTCCTAAAATTAGTTTAGTTAAGTTTGAATTAAATGTTTGCTTTTTTTATTTATTACTTGCAATAAACTTTTTGATTCCAATTAATTTAGTTCTAACCAGCGTTTTACGTTGACTTCAACTTTAGACACAGTAAAAATTGATCTATTTTACAACTCATCAATCAGCCCAAACAGTCCACAAACATCAGCGTAACAGAATATATGTATGCAGTTTCTTAAGAGTAATTTTATCCACACAGCTGCTGTGTTGCTTTTTAATATAAATGTTGGATTTGAACAGTGGCTGGGTCAATAATGGGTTGTAGAAAACACCAGAAGGAGCCTCGCGTCTTTACAGGCGGCCATTTTTAACTGTTCTGACATCACTTAACCTCTTCCACAGGATGAAACAGGAAATGACAACACAGTAAAATGCTGTTTTATGGTTATGTTAATGTCAGTGGATCTTACTATAGAAAGACAGTTTGTTCCCTTAAGTTAACATTAGCCTTTTAGCTTCTAAGTGGTTGGCACAAGCTAGTCCAAGCTGTGTTCAATGTTCACAAAGAATTGGTCATAATATTATGGACAGCAGGCAATATGTTATCTAGTGGTTTATACTGAGCATTGCTTTGTCATCCATATTCAAAAATTATTTATCCATATTGTTTATATATGATCTATTCTTGTCAATCCACTCTTTGATATTTGCCACTTTACCATATTTTTGCTGTTTAAAACCTCATATAGAAACATGCTGGATCATAATTCATAGCCTAAACCCAGGCCTGGCTTGGTCCATAAATGAGTTCACAAACGAACCCAAATTAGGCTTGTTTTTCACCCGGCGGCTTTCAGAGTGTGTAAATCTGAAGCTTACAAGTTCAAATCAACCAACTCAAATGACCTGAAAATGATTAATATGTACTGAGTTTCACAACTGCAGATGAATCAGAGGATCTTCTCCATCTCAGCTGCTGAGCCACGCTTGAATTATGAGTGACAAACACTTCCACCGTTTAAATAATGAAGTCATCTGGTTTCCCCTCCATGTTTTAAAAGTGGTTCTGGGATTAGCGCTAGCAGATTACTGCAACAGTGAAGCACTTTCTATCTGTTTCGACATGGCAGCAAAATGCTAACAAGTCGAACTTTAGCATTTAACTAAACTGAAGTTCTTCCTCCAACACGGAAACTTTCGTAATTAAAACTCCCCAGTTTTACTGAGTTGGTGAATCACTTCGTAATTGAATAAACAATCACATTCTTTGGTGGGATTCTTTTTTACCAAAGAAGGATAGCTTTGTTGTAATCTTAATGAGTAATATTATGGTAAGTAACCTCCAGAATGAATGTTTGTGCGCCACAGGAAGAAGTACCTGGAGAAACTCACGCAGACACAGAGAGAGTCGACTAACTCCACGCAGAACGACCCATAGCTCAGATGTAATCATGAGGCGAACGTAATTATCTGAGCAGTTAAGCCCAGAATCGTTCACGCTCCTGGCATATTTAGATTTAAAATGATGGACGTTCACCCAAGACGTTTGTTTTCAGCAGGGAATGAAAACTGACCAATCTTTTATTTTACTGCTCAGCCAACTTTTTGCCTGTTTCCACTGATGATTTATCTTTGATAATGAGCTTTAGGTGCCTCCTTGTCGTCACCCTGGTGTTTACCTCCCACCTCATATTCTCTGGTACCTCTGACACGTATCAGCTTCAAGTCGAGACCCGGTCACGCTAAAACATCATTATTACTTCCAGTCTGAAGAAACATGCTGCTGAAATTGCTTGACACCTAAATCCACCAGGGTTGTGAATTTGAAGAGGCAAGAAAATGAGAACTTATGGTTTAGTGTTTTAAATATGCTTTCCATGTGTTTCCGTCAAAACAGGGAGAAAAAAAAAGGTGAAAGTATCAAATGCTTTTGTTTTACCTCATCCCTTTTCTAGAAAAAAACTGGGAAATATCTGCAGTTCAGAAGTCAAAGTGTACGGGAAAAAACTCAGAAATTCTCTAGAAAAAACTTTGAGTCAAAAACCTTGACTTTTTTTAACCTTTACATTTTTGACAAATATCAAAAATGTTCAACTTCTGAAACTCAGAAAATTTCCAAGCTTCTTTCTTGAACATTTCATGGCTTAATCTAAAATGTTCTGATTTAATTGGCTGAAATGTACTCCTTTTTTCTACCCAAATGCCCCATCATAAGACAGCTACTTTTTACTTTTATGTGAGTAAAAACAGTGTCGCTCAGCCCATCTCTGCTAACACCCTGCAAAACGTTTCTTTTTATAGTGTTTTTCCAGCCAGGATCCACGTCCAGTGACCTCAGCCCTGTGAATAAACAGCAGTCAAACTGCTGCCCGTGTTAAACGCAATAAGGACAGGTGCGTCTCCATTTGGCGGCACCCAGACACGTCGCGTTGGTGTTAAAGAGGAGGTGGATGTGGCACATGGGGGCCCCGGGTTTAGAAGCCCTCTTCCAGGCCTTTGATCTGGAAGTGTGAGCAGTGGAGCTCAGGGCCATGTGTCACTCATTAGCGGTGTGGTGAGAGCATGCAGGCTGGCAGGTTTCTGTTTTTTCTTCCTTTCTTTCTTTCTGGTGAGGATGCTGTGAAAATGTCTGCTCGTGGGGTGTTCCTGCTAATAAACCCAGAGGGTGGCGTAAGCACTTTGGGGGGGGGGGGGAGGAGCTAAAAATAAACCAGCTCTCTTTAATAACTCGGCATCGTTTCCATCCCCACCTCGTGGCGCACACATTTATGCTAAACAGATTGCACAGGAAGTCGAAGAGACGATCTCGGTGAAAAAGCCCCGCTGCCCTCGTTCGCCGTGTTGGGAAAGGAGGGAAATGGAAACCAGATGTCTGAGATCCACCGTGAATATGTCAAAGCTCTAAGACTGTGTCAGTTCCTCCTTGTCCTATTGGTGGACGGCGGCTTTTCTGCGCCGTCATCAGCAAGGCCTCGGCTGCAGCGAAGAGCCGGAGATTCTGGGAAAAGAAGTCGCAAAGCCTCTCGAAGATGATCACTGTTTTCTTTTTTTTGTCTGTATTCCTTGGGTTCCAGTCCTCACCACATTCCTCAAATTTCAGGGTAACTTCCCATATCCCAGGACTCAGCTGGGTGGCAAATCTCTCAGCGCTCCTCTGTGGAGACATTGCTTTCTCTAGCTTGAGAAAATAACAAGCTACAGAGTAATGACTTAACAAGCATCAGGATAATGGCTTCAACATGTGCAGGACTGCATTTTGCTGTGTGTGTGTGTATGTGTGTCTGTGCGCGCACACGTTTCTGGACCGTGTGCACGCGCTCTGCTTGCTTGGCCTGTGTGTGTCTATTGTTCGGGAGCCGACTTTGCAGAATCAACTGGTTTTTAAAAGGCTGTGTGGCTCTGCCACGACTCCGCAGGCTCCAGGCCTTTGGGGATCGGGAGCTCTTCGTGTGTCCCGATGACGAGATGCGTCTGCAGGGTGTCGGTGGGAGGGATGGGTGTTTTCCATCACAAACAGCTGCTTCTCAGGCCTCCCACGAGGAACATGGCTTCTCTGAAAAGTGCACACAACCCTGCAAAGATGTCAGGGTTTTGGGTTGTCGCTATAATAAGCTTCAAGAAAACATCCCAGTTTATGATAAACAGGTTGTTTTGTTTTTTTTGTTTTTTTTTTTGGATTGATGAAGTTGAAACTTTGCACCAATAAGACCACAAGAGCCAAATTCAAAGTGAAACATGCAGTTTGAGGCATCTTGATTAGGGATTGCTTTTCCTCATGTGGAACAGATTTTTCCCCTCACCTTCCCAAAAATCTATCAGGTTCGATTGAAAACCTTCCAGAAATTTCGAATTCCACTTGATTCTCATCTCCCTTCAGTTGTCAGTTTGGGATTTCTCCAATTGACCTGGATTTCTCTGATAGGATTTCCACCAGCAAACCAAAGGAGAGATTGTGAACAATGACATTGATTTTCTGCGCTGTTTTAGATTTGTAGTCTGCCTGATGACGACAGCGTAGGAAGTGAACGAAGCTGTTCGGTCCGTATTGGTCATGCTTCCAAATATTTTATCAACACTACCACTACTGTTCTTATTGGCACTTCTCTCTTCATAGGTGGAGGATGTTGTTTACATCAAAGGCCTTTTACGGTAAGTTTCATAGCGTCAAACTGACGCAGTACATACATCCTGGGCAAACGTTAGTGATTGGGTCAACAGATCCGGACAATCCAGGAAGCACTCACTTTTCATTAGCGATTGCTTCCTGGATTGTCCGGATCATCCGTATGGAGCAAAGCGTAGAAAAAGGAGCTGGTTTTTACCAGGCTAGTATCCATCCAGATCCACTCTAGAATGACTTCACCAGAGAAAAATCTACATTTAAGAGTTCTCTAGCTAAGTTCAAAGCTAAATCTGGCAGAAAACCTGAAAGAGGTTTTCCGTTGGAATTAGAAAACTCTTCCCAGGTAGACTATATAGCCGGATTAACTGACTCGAGAAAACTTGATGAAATGAAGTCGTGTCAGTGAGAGAAAATAATGTGATATATTGAAGGTAGGCCCATTTACTCGACTGGGTCATCACGCCTTTTTCTTTCAAACAAATTTTTAAAAATTTTTCAATTAAATAAATCTCACATAATCCATGGGAAATGGTTTGAAGCGATTTGTTGTGGCCTCATTATTTTCCATCTTAGAAAGCCGGCATTTTAACGGGCGTGTGCCCTGTGTGTATTCGTCCGTCTGCATGGCGGCAGAGTTGTCTTTTAGCTAATTGCTGGTGTTGATTTTGTCGAGAAGTGCTTTCGATGCCACACATCTGCTTCCCACGGAGGCACCGCCTCAAGTTTGAACTTTCTTTGATCTCCGTCGGACCAAATGTGGGAGAGGATGTCCTCAGCATCTAGCTTCACACCAAACACCTGTTCCTGCTCCGACCTCATCCTGGTGTGAACCTGTCGGCTCGTTCATGGGAAACTGGAATCCAATACCTTTTCCTGTCAATGACATGCTGACGTGCAGCGTTGTCAGCTGCTGCTTCGTCTGGCTTGCCCGAACAAGTGCAACGCTACTTTTTCACACAGGGCTTCCCGAAGTGCTCAGCGAGTCAGAACCACGGGCGGCGGGGCGGTGAGTCTTTTTCCCAGCATAGTGGCTGACACTGTTTACATACTGTTACACCGCGACATGTTGGGACATGACAAAATCTATCAAACCTCTCTCACAGCGCTGCCTGGAAGACCTGAGGCAACAGTTCAACGACAGCTTTGCACCTTGCCTGGGAAAGAATGCTCAGGTGTATCAAGCAGGTGAAGTCTGCTCCCCTGGCAGGTGCAGGTCCAGGAAGAAGGCACCTGTTTTACTTGTTTGTATGCTCGGATTTTCATTTGAGACCATCAACAAGTGCAGGTTTATACGATTTTAGAAATAAAATAAGAGATTCATTTTCCTTTTTATGTATTATTTCAACATTTTTGTCTTTTGTTGAAATTCTGAGAGTTTTCTGAAGACCCTCCTTCTGAAATGGACAGTGTGCTCTAATTGGTCAACTTAAATGAGTGAGATTAAAATGAGCCATTAATTAAGAAATGGGGGATTGAGGGCAGAGTTTGTCTAAAGAAAACAAAAGAAAAGAAGAAGTCACAGGGCTTCTGACAGCAGCAGGTTGGTGCAATAGTGATGATCACATCTTAAAAATGAGTTTCATATCTATAGAAATGAAACTGCTACTGTACACCTTGTAACCATAGATCAGAGACTCTTCCGTCTCTTTTCGTCTCTTTTAGTAGTAGAATGTAAATAGAACGTAAATAAAACGCTGACAAGGAAGGGTTTGCTTTGCCGTACAAAAGTATCCACATCCATCGACCCTTTTCGCCTTTAATAACAATAATAATTTAATATTAAGCTACCCCCCGCGACCCAACCCCACATGAAGCGGAAGAAAATGGATGGATGTATTTAACATTATTTAGTTTGACAGATCAACACAAACTTGTCAGTGACTGAATGACCAAAGTAGATGGAAACGGATACATGGAAAAACATTTTCACAAATGACAACCTGAAGACTTTGGCTTTACCTTTCTGGAAAATTGCTACAACTACAGCTGCAAGTCTTGAGGAGAAGTCTTCTTATTTTTATTCTTCTTTGCAAAATATGTCACGATTCAGTCAGACTGTATCTGTGACCAACGACTCTCAGCTCTTTCAATGGGCTCTCGGTTGTAGACTTGGGCAGATCGATTCAAGATATCGCTTCCAAAACCGGTATCAGTATCGGATCAATATCAGAGCCGTAAGATCTGTGCTTGAGTTTCATATTCCCTCTTGAAAATTTATTTTACTTTTGAAGTATAGTTTCTCAACTCTCCCTCAAAAAGATGTTTTTATTTGGTCTCAAACTATCTTTTTTTGCACCTTTCAAGTTGTTGTTTTTTTTTTATGTTACTGATTGTCATATTATTAGTTTTTATGTATTTTGTAGGTACCTCTAAACTTTGTAGTAGTTTTCTTGAAGGTTTGAACAAAATAACTCAAAGTAATAGCTCAAATAACACCTAAAGGTCAGAACTTTGATGATATGTCAAACTGAAAAAGTATCAGTCTCGCTATTGGTATCGGCGATACTAGTCCTGAATTTACTTGGTATCCGATAGTTACTAAAATATGCAGTTTCTATTCAATTGGAAAGGTCTTAACTTTGACTGGACCTTTCTAACGCATGTGTACTCTTTGCTACCAACCATTTCACTTTAGCTCTAGCTGGTTGAGCTTCTTGTCCTGCTGGAAGGTGAAACTCTGCTGCAATCTCTAGTCTTTTGCTGCTGCCAAAAACTTCTTCTTTCCTCTTGGTTTGCCCTGGTTTTGTATTCAATCACCTTCCCATCAAATCCGGCCAGTTTTCAAATTCCTTTCAAAGAGATTTATCCTCACAGCGTGAGGCACAGTAGGGGTGTTGTCTAGTGTTAGCTTTCTGCCCCTCACAGCATTTTGCATGTAGGTCAGAAAAACTTCAACTTTGTTCTCATCTGACCAGATGAACTTCCTCCACAGATCTGCTGTATTGCTTATGGAGAACCAGAACTTCTCTGAACAATGTGTTTCTTCTTTTCACAGTTCTATACAGGCCAGGTTTGTGTTGACTGCTAACTGAGCTATGGGTCGCTGCAGCTCCTCCAGAGTTATCGTGTGCCTCTTGGCTGCAGCTTTACTGAACGTTTTCCATTCTCAGGTAAAGTGGCAGTATTATGTAAAATTGACTTGTTTGGGCTCTACATCATGTTATAATGTTATTCCCTGGAGTGTTGCCTTGATTCTTTTACGCACGTTTGAGAAATCCTTTAATTACCATGGTAACCATTCAACTGTGCGAAATTTCTGGGTGGAGCGAGCCCCGCCTTTGAAAGCTGCAGTTTCCAAGCTCTGCCTCACAGAGCAGCCACACTGCTCCTTCAGACTAGCCAGCTGCAATTAGCAAACATCTGGTGAAACTGTGCATCAGCTGAGCTCATTATAGGAGCTACCTCTCAGTGAAACGCTGTTAAAAACGTTGTTAAAGGGTTAATACAGGAGCCATGTTGTGATGACAACGAAGTTTCAGAAAGGGTGGGAGTTTTTTTTAAAGAAATTACTAATTTCTTTGAGGTATTATTCGATATACAGCCTTTTTATAACAATTAAAGTAAACATAGATACTTGCTATAAAAGGCACTATGTGTCTGGAAAATACATAATACTGCCCCTTTAAAGCTTTTCATAACACAACCCTGCTGAAAACCTCTCCACAGCTTTGTCCCCAATCAGAACAAAGGTTCTTTAAACATGAAACACATTTTCTTTAGCAGTCGTCTAAATATCATGTAACATTTGCAGCAAACAATTTGTATTTAGCTAGACCGAGGGCTATCACATATCTTATTAAAATACATGGAAGTTTATGGCTTCAAGGAATTAATTTGACATATTCTTCAATGTTTGTATCAATTTCAGGAAAAATAAAGTTTGCTCTAAGGTTTCAGCAACTATTATTAACTGTAACATCAATGATTTCTTTTTAAAAAATGTGTCTAAGCCCAAAACGTTTGTCAGTAGTTTTCAGATGAGTTTGTGTTTTCTTGGGTGAAGCAGTTTATTTTAATTATAAAACTGTAACTGCAGAGGGCCATACAGGGCTTCAAATGATAAAAGCTCTTTATCATTTAGTCAAATGATAAAAGCTCTTACCTCTCTGAAGGTGATCCTGATGTGCCTCAGATCAATGAAGGCGTCATGTTTTATTTAGACAGGAAACCAACTGTAAACAGCTCGAGTGTGACGCCGATCATTTAAGAAGCTTAAACAAACAGAAAACAGATCCGTTCAGCTGTTTTCAGTCACAACTGGTAGTTTGTTTGTTTGTTTTACTAAGAAACTGAAAACTTGGCATTCAAAATCAGTTATATGCAAATATAATGGATATGATGCAAAAACACTGTGACTTCTCCATAAATTTGAAATACATTGTAAAAGCATGAAATTTATGACTGAATGTTTGAATCAGGATGAGGGGAAAAGACCAAATTCCAGTAAGACTGGTAAAGTAACCTTTAGGCTAATAAAATAAAAAATAATAATAAAACTCTGTTAGACATGCAAACTACATGTATCATCACTGCAGTGAAATATAGTGGTGGCAGTATCATGCTGGGGGGAATTTGATCAGAGTTGGTGGGAAAATACCAAATACAAGGACACGAAGGGCAGAAAACCTGCCAGCAACTGAAAAACACCTGGTGTGGGTGTGGAGGTTCGGGTAAAATGGCCTAGTTAAAGTCCACACTTAAATCTACTGCGATATAGCATCTTCCAGTCAGCAGAGCGTGCCGTGAATGTTAAGGCTAGCTAGCATAGACACTGATGACAGATAAACAGCTTTGATGTTTTGGTGATTGGTAAGCTGCTTCTCCGCCATTAGCAGATTTAGCAGCAAGTACACGGGGATGATTGACAGCACAAAGAGCCTCCTCCTGGTTCTGATTGGGAGCGGTGCATTTCTTCACATAGCAATAGCAGCTCTGGGGGGAAGCGGATGAAATTGATCTTTTCACAGATTACGCCATGCTGTCATGACACAGTGATAGTTTTAACAAATATGCAAAAACAAATTACTTTTTAATAGAAGTTACATACTGCAGCAGCTTTAATCAAAAACTTCTTGCTAAGATGCTGCACAAAAAAAGAAGTAGCAACATCAGGATCTTTCAGAGAGTCTCTTGTTTCCTTTCCCAGAGTGTAAGTCAACTTTATTGTCCTCTTCTCATCTCTTCGCCAATCCCATCAACCCCTGGGTGATCGAATGCCCCTGAGGATGCGCAGGAAAAGCACAGAGCACAGGCATCACCCGTGGTTCTCCTCCTCCTCCTCGTCTTCCCCGCTCTTCCCCCCTCCCCTCTTTTCCTCTTCTCACTGGCATGGAGTCCAGAGCAACACATGTCTCTGATCAAGTCCAGCCTGCGTCATCAGTTAGTAAACTCCAGGCTCCAGGAAAACCAACAGAGAGCACATTCATAGCCGGCGACCCTGTGACTGAGTGTGTGATTCATTACTTTTTAATATGCTCCCTCACCACCCCCTCCTCCCCCCAACCCACCCAACCACTTCTTCTCCAATCCGGCCGAGGGGCAACTCCACACAGCCTGATCGAATCCATCATTAAGCATACTTGTGGTGTTACCGCTGTTGGTCTTGTTTACCAGATGCTATAGCCGTCTCAGTTCAGCAGAGACAGGAATTAGCTCTGCATTCTGAAGTTCGCATCCGAGTCGAGAAAGAGACGGCGACACTCGATGAAATAAACCCCAATCACATGTGGGGAGAAGAGATTAAGCCGAAACGCAGGAGGAAGGTGGTGGACGCTGGACGATGTGAGGCGAGGGGCGTTCTGGGGACAGCATCCGTCAGAAGTGAAGAGCAAGTCTATTCCAAAGAGTAAATTACAAAGATGACTTTGTTTCCGATCCCTCAGACAGCTGACACAGATTAACATTGCTCAGGTCAAATTTTACAATGCCTCGCAGAAGCATTCGTTCCCCTTGAACTGTCCCATATGTGGTCACTTTACAAACGTCAACACTTCGGTGGGATTTTACGTAACACTAAGTCGGGCCTAACTGTGCGTTACTGTGTGTTATAATAAGCAGTTTGAAACAATTTTTAAAAAATAAGAATGTCGTAAAGCCTTCCTGAAAAGCCATCAGGAGTCACCATCAGTTCTAGCGCTAGACTCGTTCTTTTACCCAGAATACCCTGCACTATAGTTCTCTTACTGCTTTTGGAACGGTCTCCGGTCCGCTTGGCGTTCACATATGCATCTGAACCACATCAGAGTTCACTTCAACTGAACCGAGACCGAGGTTTTTAGGCCAGAGTTTGTTGGGGTTTTTTTGGTCCGCATCAGAGTTTGATTACGTATTCTCACCTCCTCAAACTAACTAGACTTTCAAGGCAAACAAATTAAAATTTGATTAAAGTGGACTAAACAGATCTGGTGTGAATTAGTAATTAATTATGAAGGAGAACCCATGTGTGTGTAATGTCATCTCCGTATAAATCCATCTGTTCTGTATAAGGCCTCAAAAGGTTGTAGAGACCATTGGAGAACAAACAGCCTGTGGAGAAGTGGTAAAGCCAGGCATTTGTACAAGCCATCCTCTGAAAATGGTACAACTGCAAACCCACAAAGACATGGCAAATATTATCAATCAGTTGTTCTCTCTAATGGCTAGATGAATGCCAGAAATCCTGTTTGCAATTTGTCACAAGCTCCGACTGGAACACGGCAAACATGTAGGCGAAGATCCTGTGGATGAGACCAAGGCTAAAGCTTTCTGTACATGTCTGAAGGAAAACCAACCATCATCGTGAATGCACAATGCCCATAAAGAAGCATGACTGTGGCTGTGGGGATGTGTTCCTTCATTTTGGGAAGCAATCCTACAAGAAAACCGGTTGGAGAGAATATAAACTCCTGCTTCCATTGCTACGTTGGAAGCATATCCATGTTCTAAAGTAGCCCAAAGTCCAGATATAAATCCAAATGAGACAAAATGGTAACACTTTGTTCAGTGTTACCATTTTGTTGTGTGATGCAGGTTTTCTGCCCATTTTCCCCTTGTAAATAAGATGTTGAGCTCAGTGGGATTTTAACCTAGCCTGGTAAAAATCAGCCCCAGGGTCGACACTTTGCTTCACACAGAGGCTCTGGAACCTCAGCTATTGACAAACAGTTGCTAATTGGAGGCGTAGACTTTGTTTTAAATTTTACCCAATCGCTAACGTTTGCCCGTGACGTTTGTAATGCAGCAGTTTGATGCTGTGAAGCTTACCGGAAAGTGCCTGTGATGTAAACGACCAGGCTCCTCTGCTGAGAGAGAAGTACTGGTCCTAATGAGGTGGCTCTTCATGTTAATTCAATATTTGGAAGCATGGCCAACATGGACTGAACGGCGTTGTTCACTTCCTCTGCAGCTACAGCTAAAACTACAGGCAGCAATTCTAAAATGGTGCAGAAAATCAGCGCTATCGTTCACAGCTTCTCCTTCTGCTCGTTGATTGGTCTGGTAGAAATTCTACCAGAGAAATCACAGTCAATGGGAGAAAGCCCAGACTGAGCTGTGAGGGGAAATGAGAACTGAGTGGGATTGCATTGTAAGGCCAGTTTTAACCTGGTTAAATAAAGGAAAATGAATGAAAAACTTAGTTGGTAGACTCGCATTTGAAACTACAGCAAACAGCGTGGCTGTCCAAACTTTTCAGATTTGCTTTAGTAAAAAGAATAAATAAAATTGTGTCTTGCTTCACTGTCGCAAATACAAAATGCTCAAACGATCCAACGCTTATCACAGTGACACGCTGTGAGTGGGCCAGTACCTCCCCCGGAGATGATCAGCTTACCAGCGGGAGGCTGTGAAATTTTTGCTAAATGAACACCGACCCTCAGATGACGGTCATATGCAGCAGCGGCACTACGCTTCATACTTTTCGCTGCAGTCAGCCTGCAGCCAAGGCGAAGGCCCTTTCCCTGGGTGCGCTCTCACCAGGCCTCAAGTATCATGAGAGCAGATGACTGCTGTTTACGAGATGCTGACAGCTCCTTCCTGTCTCACAGATCATGAGCCATGACTGCTGCTGCTGTTGCCGCCCCTGCCACTGCCCCAAAGGCCACTCTTTAGTTCCCGGCCACCCGGTCTCCACCCTTGAGAGCCTCAGACGGAGGGTGTGATGAATCAAGACGTGAGAGGAGCACAGAGCTGGTCGTGGCAAAGTGCAGCAACAGAAAGAGCGCTTGATCTCAGCAGCTCTTCCAACCCAGAGATGCAGCTTATTTGTGGGGGTTAAAGTAGGCCAGTGTAAACTCCCACTTCCTGTCGGGCCTCTGTTTCACAGTAGGGGCGGAGGGCTGGGGGGGAGGCAAAGAAGAGATGATCCTCCTGTGAAGAGGGAAAGGCTGCTGCTCTGTAGGGACCATTTCCACTTAAAACACACACACACAAATAGAAATACAGCCACAGAGACAACCAGAGAGCGAGTGGGAGAGCGAGCGAGCGAGGAATACACAAACACAGTGGGGTTCAGGAATGTTAAACACATGCTTTATGGCATAAATAGCAGCCACTTTTGGTAAATTACAGTGAGTGCTCTGGCACTGTAAAGCACACAGCAGGAAAACGCTCTCAGATTTCACATCCAGACCCTGCGCTCTCCCCAGGGGACGAAAAACTAAAAAAAAAAAAGGGAGCGTGTTGTGTTTTCAGTTCTGTTGAGGAACTCGGAAAGGGTACAACTCTTTGCAGTATCCCGTGCGTGCTGCGTTAGCTCAAAAATCGGCCACCTCGGTGCACTTTCAGTAAACGTTGAATGCGTCAGAAAGGTGGAGGAACTCAAAATGTATCACCCCTGACTTTAGCACGCAAAACACAAAAAAAGTGACGAGGTCGCTCCAACTGGAAGCCAGTCAACATGAAAGCTGCCGAGTGAACTGGAGAGAGTTGCTTTTTGCCAGCAGCTGACATCCCAGGACATCACAGCTTACTTCACCAGCATAACCCTGAGCAACAGCTGAGCCTTTATTAGTTGTTCCCCAAAAGTATCTTGGGTAAACGACAGAGATCAACCCAAACAATCGCGCGGGGCCAGCTTTTTTGTTTATGCGCAGATTTTTGAAGTCTGAACGGTTGCAGATTAGAAACTGCTAAAATGTTCTGCAGTTTAAAATGCTTTTATCAGATCACAAAGAAATCCCCAGAGTGCTGGGTGAAAAAAAACAACATTTATTACACTTTTTTTTTGCTTCCAAGAATAACAATTTTGATGATTTGGAGATATTTTTAGTCCCAAAAACCAGAAAAGGCCACTGTGCGTAAAGTGAAGCAGCGTGACGCCACAGCTGGAAAGCTACCATCAGCATGTCTGTCGAGCAGTGGACGAGTTACTCCACCTGGTTGCCTTAGTTACCTAAGAAATCAGCTTTTCATGTTTGGTTAATTCCAGAAATAACAGACTGGCAGAAATGTCTGATATTCTGCACCATCGGCAACTACTCAGGCCTATGTAGCTACATAGACAATAAATAAACATTAAAGTACGAGTTTTATAACAGTAATAATGCCAAACCTCCCAGTTATTGGTCAACTTTAAGCCTTACAGCCATGTTTTGCAAGGGCAATATTTCACGATTGCAACCTATTTGGTATGTGCAACAAACAAATCAGCATCATAGGATTTGTTGATGTAACAAATCAGCATTTAAGATCAGAATATTAAATCAGAGCAACAAAAAAAGCTAAGTCCTTCCCAGCTAAATATGGGCTTGTTTAGCTTCCTATTTAAATATTTAATTTCCAAGCAAGGTAAAATTTGGTTACTGTGATATTTATAAATGTATGAATAACATGGTGAAAATGTGACTTTAAGAAATTAACAGCCACGTCTTTTCTTTAGAGAGGCTAACTAACCCAAAATATTTCTGTTGATTCGTTACTGGGTAATTTTACAAATGGCTCCCCATTGCAGGAAGAAAAATAGTTAAAGATAAATCTTTTGTAACATATGGGCTAATAAACTTCTGGAACTTTGTCAGATGACTACACCATAAAAAGCACTGTATTAAGTTAGGTTAAAGTAATAACGGAGTGTTGCTTTACTGCATTTTCAAGCTACTCTTTTATATCCTGATTCTTGACATTGACATCATTTTTTGCAAGAACAAGAGTGATTCTTGTTTGTCCCGGTACAAAGCAAATAGTCCTGTTTGACTTTTTTTTTTTCTTGATCAAAATATTAAATAAAGCACGACGATACTGTAAAACCACAATATTTATTGTTTTTCTCGAGTTGTCACACCGTGAGACCCCTGTACAGGCCCCAATCCTGGTTTCAAGAAATCCCATTTACAGCAGCTTTATATGAGGTGAGTCAGTCAGACTGCATGCTCGCTGTGAGCACATAACCCTGAGTCAGAAGAAAACCAGGAACGACGCTGTGGAACAGTTTACCTCACTCCGCGCTGCGTGGGCCGAGGCTCAGGCCTCGGCCCACGCACGGCGACTGACTGACTGACAGACACAGTGACTAGTAGCTTGACTTACTGACTGAGAGCTGAGGAGCCATGGGAACCTAAAGCGCCAGACTTTGACTCACTGTCTAGGAACATATGCTGCGCTCTCACCAAGAGGCGAAAAGAAACAAACACTCATCAAACGCTGATGGAGAACATCTAACTGAAACTCCACATTAGGCTTGGTTCAGAACTGGTCCAAGCACAGCCCAGTTCCTCTAAAATCCACCCAGTGACACGCCACTCGGCCTAAACACGCTCACATTTGCATGCGCTCCAATGTTTGCACAGCCACAGAGAGAAGTAGATGGCAGCAGGTGGAAACTGGAAGCAGGTGCATTCCGTCGCCCCGACCAATCACAGCGCGCCACTCGCCTGCATCTGCAACGTTTTGATGCAACAGCCGGTTTTCTCCAAACCGCTAATCGTCTTCCCGGTTAATGATCAAACGCGTTTTATGACTTCTCTAAAGCGAAAGCGGAGAGTTTTATACCCATCTCCTCGTGTTAAAAAAAACAAAAAAAAACAGGGGAAAAAACATCAACAATGCGAGTTTTAATAAACATAAATTACTTTATTGAAAATGCATCATTTACGACATATAGAAATTAAAGATGAACACAAAGGCATAGTAGAAAAAAAACAACAAAATAAAACATTTGCCCATTGCACTTAAAAAAAAACAGAGCTGTAAAATATTTAGGAACGTGAGAAATTCATCTCAGTCTGGTCCACTTACATGGCTTTCATCACATGTTAGGCAACCACGTTTCCATGGTGTAAACTGTTAACATCTTTGGTCTCGGCCTTCTGATGGGTCTTAACTTACACAAATGTTCTTTCAATACTGAAGTCAGATTTTAAAGCCACATCAGCTAAATGAGGTATAAGAAAAAAATATATAGGCACGGTTTGTACGACTAATACAATTTCAAGGCACATTCATTTGAGTCATATGGCTTTGGCTTGGTATCAATAACACTGTAGTAACCTTGAGTGCATTGGCTTTTTTTCTTTTATACATGTTTGCAGGAGAGCTGCACACTGAATCATCTTTGGAAAACAGCAGAATGGCTTTTCCCATATCTAAACCCCGACGGATTAAGGCAAAGGTTCTGGTTTAAGTCAAAACAGAGGCTTACAATGATCCACATCAGTGAAAGGAAGAGAAAAAAGAAAAAGCAAAAACATTAACCGGTGTCATTCTTCTGCGATGATATGCTTCCCCTTTTTCCCTTAAGCAAACCAAGGGCATTGGGAGTCACCTGCTATCAGCCAGCGAAGGTCATGGCTGCAGCACCTGTTAGCACCTCATCTATCTGCACCACAGCACCAGGGACAGCTGTGCATGCATTTGCCTTTGTGTGTGAGCGCGCGCGCGTGAGTGTGTGCTGCTTCGAGAAGAGCCAAGGGATTTATCCCACCCACGCACCCCTACCTCTGAGCAGCTGCGTCTAGGCCATGATCCTGGGCTGACCGGCACCAGGGCGAAGATGGGAGGAGAGATGCCTCTTACGTGACCAGTTCACGTTACGCGTTATTTGGAATGGGCGCAGACAGCGGCAAAAGGCGCCGACGTTTAGTGAGTTTTGTTCAGTTCAGATAGTCCAGCCTCAAAAACTCAGTCAACAATAGAAGAAAAAAGTGTAAAAAAAAAAAAAAAAAAGCTTCTCAATTGTTTTACAAGGGAACAGAGAAGCGAAAACGCTTGTAAAGTCAGATCCACGGTGACATTTGATTTCCTCAAGGTCTCTTAAAGTTTGGCAATTGCTGTGTCTTAAACAATCTAACTGGGCTTCACAAAAAGTTTTCCACCCCGCTGATGTCCCGGTAGGTTTTCCTCCGCACGCTCGCGGCGCTTCAGCCCAAAGTGGAGCAGCATCCTGAGGAGCTGTGCTTCTGCAGCAGCGACATGCGGCTGAAGGTGCGAGAGCAGACGCCACACTGGTACTTCTTCACCTCGGCGTGGGTCTGCAGGTGGGCCCTCAGGTTGGAACGGTCCGCAAAAGCCCGGTTGCAGTGGGGACACGAGAATGGACGCTCACCTGGGCAGAGAATAAGGGAATTACATTAAAAACACAAGATAAAACAAACAGAAAAATGATAAAACAGGTGTGATTGGGTTATGATTGAGAGTTGAAGACGCGTTGTGACTCTTTGGACAACTATGAGTGGAGGAGGGAAGACTGAGAGTGAGGGAAGTTTTTGTTGATGCACTAGAGTTCAGATGTGTAAGGTGCAGCAGGGTTATGTGGTACAGAAAGGGAAGTCAGTGAAGTTCTAAAAGAGTCGACAATAAGAAATTCTGAACTAATGGAAGACATAGAGACCAGAGATGGAGACCAAACAGAAGGGAGTTGCGATAATCAATAAGGTAGCTGACCAGGAAGTGAGAGAATATGGAGGAAAAGAATGGTGTCAAAAAGAAGACAGAGATGATTTACATTGTGTTGGGCAGACACAAGGTTGCATTATTTATGTGACCAGTTCAAGACGGAGAACTATTCAGGATGACATTTAGACTTTTAAGTAGGTAATGTGGCCCAGATTACCTCACTTTTTGGGAGATCAGCCAATGCCTACATGAGAAACTAATCTTACTGATCTTATCTACCTCCACAAAGCTTTGAAAATCGTCCACTGTCCCCTTTTGCTCTGCCGTGAGAGAGATTTAACTGACATGTCCGCACGTAGGCAGTTAGCAGCAGTCAACCCATTGTTGCCGACTTGGAGACTTTGTTGGTGTATTTAGCAACTTGTCAAACAAAAGAAAATTACATCTGCATCGGCAGGTCAGGCTTTTTTACCCTGGGGGGAAATGCTGGAATTGTCAATTGCTGAAAAGAGCTGGCCTTGTAAAAACCAGCAGAATCTCAAGTTAACGTCTGATTTATTGAGGGTGTTTGAGGTGAATCAGTGTTTACTCGCATCAGAGCAGGAGGAAGTGCACTAAAATGAAGGGTATTTTATGCAAAGTAATTTTAATTGGTATTGAATTCAAGGAAGATTCTTAATATAGAAGCTAAGAGGATATGTATGCTAAAGAAGAAGAAGCCGAAGACACAACTTTGAGGAACGCCAGTAGCAAATGGAATTAATTCATTCTTATCTAAATTTGCTGAGTGTGAGAGTTGCACTCAATGCATTACACCAATGCAGCTCCCCTTGAAATGCGACTAGAACAGTGATACTCAAACAGGGACTGGATTATATTGATGGGAGCTCTCTATTAACACCTCACACACAGGCCCACAAACACACATGTACAAACACAGGCACATTGTTAAGATAATGAGGATCACATGGCTGGCTGCTGGGGTCAGAGCCTGACTGAATTAGCATGATTCAATCAGAACCAAATGAGATTAACACGCTAACAAGTTACTGCAGGTACTAAGTACTCAGTGATAACAGCGAGCCTTCAGGCATTCTTTAAACCTTTTGTCCCGCCTCTGCCCCCACTCAGGTGCCTCCTCTCCCCCACTCCCAGTCAGCCGAGATAAGATAATTAGCCGAGAACTCATTGTTGCTGAGACATTAAGCACAATGAATGATCAATGAGTCCACGGAGGGCTTCCCTGTGTGATAATGTCTGCTGATCAAGTGTTGAGTTCATCAGATAGATTGTCCTGACTCGGAACGACTGCCCCCGATTTCCACAGCCATAGACGGAGGGGCTGTCTCAAGCTAGTCTGAGGCCATCAGTAGAACCTCATCAGGGTGCTCACCTTAAACTAAGTCTGTGATTTGATGAAGTTTAAAGCTTTATCCATGATAATCATATGAAGAAAGGGTATTGGATGGATTGACTTGCAGTGTGTGAGCATTGGGACCTCAACCCAGGCAAAAGGAGTATTTTTGTAGGGGTGATTTCTCACCAATCAACGATTGCCAATTTTTTTAAAAAGCCTGAGTTGCCAACTCCAGTTTTGGCCGATACAGATTTTTTTGTTGTTGTTGTTTAAATGTTGCTAAATTTAGCAAGAAAGTCGCTGAGTTGGCAGCAGTGGGTGACTATTGTTAACTGCAAACATGCAGACATGCCCGGTGGGCGGGTCTGTAAGTGAAAGCTCTCTCATGGCAGAGCAAAATGGCAAAATAGACCTTTGCCAAGGTAGATAAGATTGGCTTAATATGTAAGTATCAGTCAATCACTGATCTCCCAAAATGAGGAAAAATGGGGTCTGATTTACCGCTAATGTGGTTACAGCCAGTGCTAGTGCATTTGAAAACTTGTCTATATGTTCTCTTGGGGTCCCCAGGGTTAGGGTTAGGGTTCAAAGCTAATAACAGATCAAGTGAACATGGGAAAATTTGTGCAATCCTGTCAGAGCAGATTTCAACCTCACCTGTGTGTGTGCGAATGTGGCCGCGCAGCAGCCAGGGCCTGGAGAACGCCTTCCCGCAGGTGGTGCAGACACAAGGCAGGGTGTGTGAGCGAATGTGCATCTTCAGAGCCCCCAAGCTGGTGTACTCCTTGGGGCAGTGTTTGCAGAGGAACGCCGGCCTCGCCGCCATCGTCGGGGTCTCTCCTCTCTCCTCCTCCTCTTCGGGGGGGCTGACGTGGGCCATGACGCCAGTGCACTTCATCCGCTGGCGAGGGGCGTACGTGATGACGGGCTCTGGGCTGGGGGGGTCCGAGCTGCGGCCCTCGTCTTCCTCGCCGCTGCTGCTGGCGCCGCTGCTGAGGCTGCAAGGGGAGCTCAGGTCCAGGGGCCCCGAGGTGCCAGAGGCCTCCGAATGGGTGGTGGGCAGGTAGAGGGCGGGGAGGACACTCAGGTCCCACACCAGACCTGTGGTGAAGCAGGTGGAGGTGCCGCTGTCTGCTGTTGGCACCTCAGCAAGAGGATAGGTCTCCAGTGAAGTATCTGCAAGGGAAAGAGGAGGGCGGTTAGGGAACAGCATTAAAGTCAGCAAATGACAACAAATTCACTGTATGGATCAAATAAGGACAGAAAAAGACGAGCCACTCTGTGTTGTCTGTTCTTATTTGGTATGGCAAACTTCCTCATTTGTAGAGGAGCATAAAATAAAAGCCATATGGGAAAGTTCCAAGGCCGTTTCCTCCCACGTATTCAGCTTGTAACATGAATGGAGCTCTGTCTCAGTGCAGAAAGAGGGGGAAAGTGCATCTAACGGGCCCCGACTTGATCTGGGAGTCGCCTCTTGGAGGAAGAAAAAAAACCCAAAAAACTCGCTAGACTCTCTCTCTCTCTCTCTCTCCAGAATATTGAAACAGGTGAATTTCTTTCCTGTTGTTCGCATCAGAAAGTTCAGTTAAAAGAGAAAAAGGTGTCATGACTCACCATTCTGACATTCCAGCTCGCTGTAGTTTGGCTTTTGTTTGGCGAAATACTTCTTTACCAAGAAAGACCGAGGCATTGTCCTTTTTTTCTTCTTTTTTTTTTTCTTTTCTTCTTTAATTTCAGGCTCCAAGATCTGTGCGTAAAAGGAACGCGCGGTCACGACGCACAGCTTCTAGGACACGAAGAGAGCTGTAGTCCTAGAAGGAAGAAGAAGAAGAAAAAAAAACGATAGAAATATCCTCCTTGTTACCCAAAACAAGCTGGGATGAATTTCATCGACGGGAGTGATATGTAGAGCTTCTCTGCTGAGGAACTAAATGCTGGCCTCTGTTCTGAAACGCTCCGACACAGGCAAGGAGGGGTGTGCTCGCCCTGAGGGCCCCTCCCCACGCTTGCAGCATATCGCAGTTTAAGAGTTTGAGAAGAAGCCTCGCACATTTTACATCACCAAAAAAAAAACAAAAAAAAACACCAGCCAACAAAGTTAAGGCGCAGATCAGAGAGAGAGAGAGAGAGAGAGAGAGAGAGAGGAACTGTGAAAAACTTTAAGAATGAATCATTTGGCCTCCTATGAATCATTGATCAATTTTGGTATTTGGCACAGTCTAAAAAAAAAAAAAAAAAAAAAGAAAAGAAAAAATGAGAGAGAGAGAAAGAAAAAGGAAGTGCTGTTTAATACGCTTTAATAAATTGATCACAAAGTTTCACGCTGTATATTTTTGTTAGAACTAATTGTAAATAGCTCCCCGTCTCCATTTGTCCTGTTTAACTTCAATTAACATGGTTACAAACGTGTCCGTCACTACTAAGCGTAATTCCAGTGGAGGAATTGCGCCACCTGCTGGAGGAATGTCAGCGCTGATGTTTTTGGTTCATTTTAGGGAAACGCTAGGTGGCGCTGTTCTGCAGGCGGTCAGGTTGAGCTGAGGTTTTTCTTTCATCAAAGCTTTAGATGGTGCCGGATCTTCACTTTTAATAAATCGAAAGATAAAGTGAAAAGAAAATGTGGCTAGATGTGGATAACAACTGTAATAAAAGAGGAGTTATGCAGCGGAAACCAGAGATTTACATGTACTTTATAATTACTTATCTCATTGGTGACCCTAAATTCCTAAAACCTTTACCAAAAATAATTTGGTAAATTTCAAAGGCATATTGCAAGGTAGCAACTTAAGCAGTCTGGGTTTTTGGATGACAATTGTGGACCTTGTTCAATTAATCCTTTACATCTATATGCATGTACGATCATTTTGTTTACAGAGACATAGTAAATGTTTTATTTAAGGTTTTGGTTGTTGATTTTTTTCATTTTATTTCTCTTTTATTTATTGGTTCCGGCTGTCATATTTCGTTTTGGATATTTAATCAAAATCTTCCAATTCCTCTGTTAAATGTTTTTTGTTTACAAAATTAAAGTTCATTAGTGCTTGAGAGAAGGTGTACTTGCATTATCATAATATGCTACATATTATTTGAAAATGGTCTCAATGTCATCGTTCATTGCACAATTTGCTGCACAATTCATTGTGCAGCAAAATGTGTTATTGTGAGGCCTTGTTGCAACCACAAATATGAGTGTATTCTATTGAAATTTAATGACAAGATAACTTAAAAGTGGTCCAGAACTAAAAATAATAATAATAATAAAAAAATTGTTTTCCAAAACGTGCAATCAAGAAAAGTACCTTGCTAATAATATGATACCCTTAAATAAAATGAACTGCTCTCAGAAGTCCATGAGTTAGTAACAAGAGTTCTCCTGTGTGGATTTTAGTTTCAGTAAAAGTGAAACTGTTCAATAAAGCTGTTAGAGGTTTATTAGGAAATATTAATAGACCAACAGCATATTGATTGGAACTCTATATTGGTGAAGAAGGGATACAAGTTAGCTAGGAGAGACACTGTATTTAGTAACATGTCCATCACAAGTGAGAAAATCACCTTGTTTTTTTTCTACAAGTGTTTGGTGAACAACACAAAACACCCTAAAGGAGGAGGTGGTCTCTACTGTAGTGTAACTGTAACTGTAGTAAAGTTTCTGTGGGTGGGAGGACATTCCATTCCCAGAATTCCGAGGGCACTGGAACACAGCACCGGTTCACTCAAATCAAACGGCGGGCTCCGTCCGCGAGCTCTGATTGGCTCTTTGGTCAGAGTGGGCGGGGCTTACGGGAGGGGTTGCTATTGGCTTGATTCGGTTGAATATTTGAAATACAAAACAACAGCACGGCAGCACAAGTTCATACGAGTTGAATTGTGCTACGCTTGGAGGAGGAATTACAGTGACAGTTACAGTGAAAGACCACCTTCAAGTCAACCCGAGAAGGTAAGAAAATCGCAGCTTTATTGAAACACACGACTTGGTAGACGTAGTGGCTATAGTGTGTTAACATTTAACCAATAAAAGCCACTCGTCGCCTGTTTTGAAGGGATTTTAACCAGGCAGTAGGGAGACATAGCTGCATGTCAACGGAATAAAAATAAAAGTAGATCCTCTTATTCAGTATAGTGACCCTGATCTGGGATGTTTGCTGGTTACAGCTGTATGTTTTAATTTAAAAACGACTGAAGAAGGAGGAGCTTCCATTATTTCATAGAACAATAATTAGCCCCGCCTCCATTTATCCTGCAACAGATGGACACATAATGTCATTCAGCCTTTTCATTGGACATCCCGGTCAGCTGACACAACACTGGCTCAGTTTTAAAAAGCTGACTCTCTTGGTAGTTAGTGGTGCTTTGGTTGAAGCATGATGCATATGCTGAGCTGTGTATTTCTTTCCCCTTGTTTTCTGCAGTTGTTTTCGGGTGATCACGAGTCCTGTTGCAGAATAAAGACAGGGGGAACAACAGGAAGGAACAGTCATGCTCAGAAAAATCGTCCGTCTTCTGTTCGGGGGCGAAGAGGAGACCCTGGAGGAAGTCAAGCCTGGAGATGCAGCTGAGGATGGATGGCTTGTTGTCAACCATCAAGGTAGGAGGAGATTAAAAATATTGAAATCTACATTACAAAAGCATTAATGCCTCCTGAGAGTTTTTGAAGCTTGTGTCCAGCAATAACAACTGAGTTCAGTGTATGTTTTGGGGATTTTATCTGGTGGATTGACATTACATAGCACATCATTGTAAAGTGGAAGAAAAATTACTCAAAGTACTATAAAAATAAAAAATAGAAAGCATGTGAGGTATTTGAGTACGCCGAAATCACACAGCATAGTAAAAGTAATCCTAAAAGTAATTTTTTTTATCCAAAAAGTTAGTCAAGTTAATGTAACTAGTTACTATCCAACTCTGAGTTTATGGTTGTAATGTGACAAAATGCGTAAAAGTTAGTGGGTATAAATACTTTAGTAAAGCTCTGATGGCTGAGGTTTGACATGAATTTTGGCTGAATAATATAGCATTATTATTTTGTTTGTGAGTGTTTTCAGTTTAGAGTGAGATTGTCTGACTTGTATTTTTTCTTTCTGTCTTTTGTTTAAACGTAAACAAAAGACATGTTGGCTTCACCACAGAAGGAACCAGGGTAAACAAGAGTTGCATAACGGCTTTCCTTGTGTTTTCACAGAGGCAGGTGGATGTGATAAGCAGGATGCCCCGCTGGCTGTTGTGCAACAAGCTAACTCTGCTTCTCAGGGAGAAATGCCTGCAAACACAGAAAAGAGCAGGTGGGACATCCCTAACCCTTTCTAAGTTGAATTAATGAATTCTTGCATTAATTTTTAAACTCAGTCTCACGTTTCTCTGTTTGTTTGGTTCCCCTCCCCCGTTTCCGTTGTGTCTCCGTCCAGCCCATCGCTTGTAGAGCCCACCGTTCCTCCCAGTCAGACCGTGGCCAGCTATGTCTCCCAGCCTAAAGCTGTGGCAGAGCTGAGCCAGGTGACCTGCGCTCAGAAGGCGAAGGCCCGGACAGACCGCCGCCAAGTGTCCCGCAACGCCATGCAGCGCCAAAACCACGTTCACCAAGCGGCACAGCACAACTCCTTCCACCTCCACCAGCCTGGGCATCGCAGCCTCAGCCACTGAGGATCAGCTCACAATACAAGGGATGAAGATCTGCTTCTACTTTATAACTATTTATGCACACAGCTTTTTTTTTTTTTTTACTTTGACACACATAATCCTAACTTAGTAAGATGCTTGCTATCAAGTAATAGGCAGCTAGATTGTTGTTTTAAACCTAAAAAGCACTATTTGTTATAGTAGGAATAAATATGTTCACCTCATGAAATGAGATGTACAGTGTTATGTGCATGCATGCCATTGCATATTTGTGGATGGAGAATCACAGTCTAAATATATATGTTTTTTTATTGGATATGTTATTGTGTTTGCATTTACACTTTATGTGCTTGTATTGGAACATTTTTTGTAGGTTTAATAAAAAAAGTTTTATAGATCTCTGGGACAAAAGTTTGCCTTATTAAATCAAAAAGACTTTTTTTTTTTCTTGGCCTGGCAAAATTTTTGCCACTAAAACGGTCTATGGGTCAGTTGGTGTATTTAGTCAAGTTTATTGAGTGGGTGTGTGTATGCTGCAGAAATATATGCCATAAATGTATCATGAATTTCACAAAAAATGTGGATGAAAAATGGTGCGCACCCATCGGACTCCTCCCAGTGTCAAATACATTTATTGCGTTTGAAGTAATTGTACCTGTTCTGTTCATTTCCTGCTAAAGTGAGTGTGTGCTGTGTGGAGGACAGGTACAATCAGTTTTTTTTTCTCAACCCAGATGTTTCAGTCAACTACATGTGGTTGGCCCCCCTCATCATGGTTTTTGGTAAACCCATTTGGAGATGAGCCATCAGCCAACTCAGATGGACTCCCAAAACTTGTAACTGAATCTCAAGTCCTTGTTGAGTTTTGTTCAGGAAATACATTCATTGTCTCTGTATGCATGTACCACCAAGCTAGCTATAAATACATTTTTAAAAAAAAAACACGGATTGTTTTTTGTTGTACCATCCAGTTGTTAAAAACCAACACCTCCAAAAATGAAGATGTTGGTTGCGTTGCGTAGCTGACTGAAACATCTGGGTTGAGAATAAATCTTAGATCATAAAAGGTTATAATTTGTGTTGCAAGGCAAGTAAAACCTTGATTGTCCTTGTGGCTGCTACAGATCCCATTCAGTTAAAAGAGTTCTCATCTGATAGCCAAGAACCATCTGACCTGACCAAACTCAAAGAAACCGTGAAGTGTATGCTGTATGTTTCATCTTTGTTGTTGGAGTGACAATTGCTTTGATCATAAAAATTCATCTGCAGCCTTTGGTACGTAAAGTGCCACACATTCTTTGTAGCTCCAGCCTGACGGTAGCAGCAGCTTGCCTTCACAGTTTCTCCACAGGTTTTTATAAAAGGTGGGGTGTCAGATCGTAAGTGATGCACGCCTGTCAGTGAGAAAGTTCTTTGGGATCATGGGTCCAGTGTGGACGCAGCCATCATCGGAGCTCTCTGCTTGGGTGTTGTGCATCCACACGTGTCTGGTGTCGGTGGGTATGTGATTGCCTTTCCACAGATTTGACCCCAGCTGTGAAGTTGGACGCTTCAGGGACATCTTCTACTTTTGTAGTGATCGTCAAGGTTTGGTACGAAAAGAAGCCATTTGTCATCGTGATTTTCAAACCAACCATGTTTGTACACACTTTGTCAAGCATTTTCATCAAGTTCATTTCTATGTTGTACTCAAGGTGTACAGATGGAAAATGTGGTCCGTTATTTTGGATTAATCAAAGGTCACAATTTTTTTATTTTCATGAATCAATTGGCCATAATTGGATCAGAATAAAAATCAAATCTTTGGGGCAATCAGGATCAGGAGATGCACTAAAGTTCATCAACTGGAAATTGGAGTGTTAACTGTAGACTGTGCAAATTGACCTAAGGTTAATTTTCAAAATGTTCCTCAGACTGAATGTTTATGTAAATAATAATCCTTTCAATGATAAGTAATTCAGGAATAACTGGGTTGTTCTCTCGAATTTGTTTTCTCAACTTGAAGGTTCTGATACAGCTGTAACTATGGTTGGTGAAGTGGGTGATCCCAACTACAACTCTTCAGTGACTGACCTTCTTTCTGCAACGATTAGGTAAAACACATAGTTTGTCTTTTTTGTTTGGACTGAAGCTGCCAGTCTTTTGACTGATAATACACCCAGACAAACAACTGCTGAGCCTTTATCTCTGATGATATTGGTCATAAGACAATGGCATGGGCAGATTGCCAGTTGATCATTCAGCAGCAGAAACCAAGTGTGCAAAATCAAATCTCCACGTGGATTTCGTTTTCTGCAGTAAAAGTCAAGTTAAGGAGCTGCAGCAAAGGATGCCTCGGGCCTCCACCTCCACTATCTATCCTTTCCCAAATGAGAAGTTGATGGGACAAGTCGTAGTCATGGGACCAGATGACCTCATGGTATAGTTCGCAAGGTGATGGTGTTTCAGCTGACGGTCTGATGTTGATCAAACCTGCAGGATATGTACGGTATGAGTTGCAGGGCATTGTGACATTCTTCTCTTGTTTGTCTTGACACTGTTGCAGTTCCTTGAACACCATTTGAAGGATTGTAACAGAGTCAGGGATCATTCTCAACAGCTTCATTTTGGACCTCTTCTGGCCTAACCAAAGAACGGGACAGTTTCTGGAAGAGACTGTGTAGCTTTTGCGTACAACGACCCATCTAGTTGTTAGGCTAAAAGAAATTCAGTTAAATGGCAGTAATGAAAACAAAATATCAGCAATGCAAAAAGTTGTACCTTGTTTGATGTTGCTGTTGTCTTGAAACTCAGAAACGTAATAGCTGCTTCGGTTTTACAGTGCCTTGGAAAAAGTACCCTTTGAACTTTTTTATATTTTTATCATTATATCCAAAATCAATATCGTTTTTGGGGGGTTTCATGTGTTCGGCAAACACAAAGTCTTTAAAGCTGGGCTATGTAACTTTTTATGAATGTCTTTTTTTTTTTTTTTTTTTTTTTTTTTTACGTATTTTTTAAAAATTGAAAAATGTTTTTCACGTATTTAATGATAACAATGGTGTTGGGAAAAAAAAGGGGCGCCCCGGCCA
>CAEGAD010065793.1:0-10000 GCA_903067055.1 Poeciliopsis paucimaculata
TGGATCAGCTGCAGCTGTTTGATTGATTTGTTAGACAGGCCTGTGAAGACGCTGTTGCAGTAATCAATGCGACTAAAGAGAATAGCTAAATCAATATCTGAAATCCCTCTATGATTTCATAGAGGGAAAAAAAACAATTCCCAAACAATTATTTGCAGATTTTTTTAAAAATGTGTGAATTTGTTGCAACGCTCTGCCCACATCGCATCTTTAACAAGATGCTCAGAGTCGACTGTCGCAGAATGAATCCATTTGCAGTCAGATTAGATTGTTATCATTAATAAGTATTGTATATTTTAATGATGTTCCCTGTAAATAACAACAGGTTGTGGTTCCTTGTGTTTACAGGTTCACCCGACTGCTCATGTTTTGATCGGGATCAGTCTGTGTTTTCGAACACCCTGTCCCAGCAGCCCACGGGTTTTTGGGGACTTTGTAAACACAAGGCTCACATTACCATCTCCACTCCCGTCCATGCACTCTTCCTCCTCCTCTTTTCTTCCCCCTGCAGCGTGTTTTCCTGTGGATTCACGCACTCCTCTTTTTCTCTTGCTCAGGTCACAGGGCTCCTTTCTGCTTTCCAGACATTTCCTTTCCTGTGCTCCTCCTCGAAAACCTCCCTCCTGTAACGCCCCTCCTGTCGACCCCATTTGTTGAGCAGCCCCATCTTAAGTTTCAGCAAATAGCCTGATGAATACCTGTTCATAAATAAGCACTATGTAACTTTAGTGATACCCAGAGGGAGGAGCGGACATGTGCTCAGTCGATCTTCGGATACGTTTATGAACTGCTGTCCTTCTCCAGATAAAAGCTTTGAGTGGATCTTCAAGTTCTAGTGATGCATATCAGCTGACTCAACTTTGTACTGATGCAAGAAAAACTGTCCAAAAACAGGCTGTTTTATCTTTATTTCACAATGCCAGAAAGAGAAGCTTCAAATCTGTGCAAAAAAAAAAAAAAAAGAGATGGTAACATTTGTACATTTCATTGACGTTTTTGCTTTTTTCTCCTCATTTTTAACAAGTTTATTTTTTTGTGATTTTCTGGTTCTGGTTCTGGTTTCTGGTTCTGCGGCCTGTGATGGACAGACACCTCGTGCAGGCTGGACTCTGCCTCTCATCAGTTCAGACAGAGATTTGGCTCAGACAAGCACACCTCCTCACCCTGCATGCACGTCTCGTTCCAAGTTACGCTGGTTTTGACTTGCTCTACTGGCTAAACTCTCTTCTCTGCTTACCTTTCGAACATTGTCAAATCACGCACAATATCGATTGGTAAACGTGCTTTTTTTTCTGAAGCGCTAAGTGAAAGGTTGGAGTCAGAATAAGTTATGGTGGACGGTGTAGGGGGGGTTAACATAATGGGTCAACAACAGCTGAAAATAGAGCATGTTGTAACAGGAGACACACCTCAACCACAGACTAAAGTAAAAATGACCTAGTTAAATCATCGCATCCTATTACTTGTCGTCACTGTAAGCAAAAAGTCCCGAAGCGTTTCAGCAGCCGTAGCTGTGAAGATGTTCATGAAGAAATCATTTCTCAGAGATGCTGACTTTCAAAAAAAAAAATGTAATTGAATTTATTTAACTGACATATTCTTTGTGTACAGCATCACCTTCAGGTTTTTAATGGCTTTCTGGCGGCAGAATAATCACAGAAAGAAATGTGGAAAAAATAAAAACAAGCTCTAAGCTGAGTTGACCATGAAAAAGGTTGATTTCTGAGCAGATGATTGTGTTTTGATTCCTTCATCGCGTTCGCCAGCTTTCAGTTTTCTCGAACCATCGGCCACATCTGTACGGTGTTTCAAACTCTTCCCGGTGCCTTCGACTCTAACAAAGTTCCTGCGGATGTTTGTGCTGATGTCTTCATAAACCATTTTTTAGGATTAAAACTGAGATTTACAGAAAATAATCTTCTTTTTCTTTACATAGAACCAACCAAAGCACAAGGTTCCATTTGTGATGATAGGACAGAAAAAAAGTCTGTCGTGCTTCCTAAACAAACGGTTGACGAAGCAGACGGGCTGTAATGGTTGCTATGGAGACCTGCTGACCCCCTGATGTCACTCCTCGCTTCCATTTTCTCACATTGGACCTCGGAGATTTTTAAATCTTAATTTGGGTTTCAGTTCAGTCTTATTTATAACGGTTCTAGTTGTTTTATTATTATTTTTTTATTACTTTAGAAAATAAAAAAAGAGCATTTTAACCTCTATTAGTAATTTTCCGATTTATGAAGATAAACAGACACCTTGTTTGTTTAGTACAAACTAACCTATGAAATATATTGAATTGAAACCTTTTAAGTGTCTTTAAAGTGCTGTTGTTTTTTCCACTAGACTTTTATCCTAAATTTTACCTAAAGTTCTTTGAAAACACAGTTTCATCACTCTGTCCACTTCTATGCTGATAGGAAACTGAAGCACAAAGGGCTGGGAAAGAGAGCGTTGCTGCAGAGATTAGAGCTCGGTTCAGGTCGGTCCATTATTGTGATGAACTGGCTGCAGTCCAGGTTCGACACCACGGCTTTATGGGAGCAGCATCGGAGTCATTTCTCTCCCAGATTTTGTCCAAGAGAATCTGGTGCAGTGTCACTTCTTATTTTAGCCAACAGACACAAAACCTCTTTCGTCTTTCGACTAATTGGCTTCTGCTTCGCTCTGTCTGGTTGCAGCAGAAGTTGGACATGAACTGTTCTTTTCCCTTAATCTAAGATCCTGTCACATGACTAAGGAGCAGAGATTACATTTCTAGGCAAGAGCAGCAGTTCTGCTCTGCCTTTATTTCCTGCACTGAGCTGCATGTGAGATCCTTTATTGAATCTGTTCAAGAGTTTTTCTAACAGCACCACGACAAAATCTTTCTAAAACAGCTGCTTCGAGGATTTTATCTTAATTTCCATCCCAGTTTCAAGGTTCTGCAGGTTTCCTTCCTGCATTTAGCTCCATCCAAAGAATCCCTGTTCCCCACAGCATCATGATGCCACCATGTTTCATAGCGTGTTCGTTTTAGGTTTTCTATTTTAAATATGAAAAAGCTGACACGCTACAAATGTCACTTCTTGAGAAGAAGTCTCAATACGTCTGAATACGAAAGTTAATGTTTCAGATTTTTTATTTGTGAAAACTATGAGCCGTTCTGTACTTTCTCTTTAATTCGACCCATCACATGAAATCTTAATAAAACACAAGTCGGAGGATCAAGAATATTTTTGCATATAAATATTTACCTTTAAAGCAAGTTAAAGTTCAGCTTTTTTTGTTTCCAATGAAATAAAAATTCGAGTGAAGTTTGCTCCACTGTAGCCATGATGAATTTCATCCAGTGAAACGACCTGAAGTGGCCTCAGCTCTGCGTGCAGGCGTGTGTGTGTGTGTGTGTGTGTGGGGGCGTGTGGGGGTGTGTGTGTGGGTGTGCGCGTGTGTGTTGTTCTCCTCTGTGTGCTCTGCCTGCCTGGCACCACTGCCATTACCCTCATGTTTGGATGTTATTGTTCCAGTTTTCCAGCCACTGAGCAGCAAACAACCTGTAGGAGTGGAGTTAATCATCGACAGCCTCATCTGGAGAATTGCTGTGTTATTGCAGATTGCGTGCAATAAGTTCTTTGAAATACACATTTTGTTGAATATTGAAGAGTAAAATGTGAGGGTCAGGTCGGGGTGGACCTCTGCCTGTGAAACAGAAAAACAGGTTTTATTTTGCAGAAGGTGTCCTTGTGTGTGTGTGTGTGTGTGCGTGCGTGTGCAGGTGTTATTTCTGCACACGTCAGCAGGCAGAAAGTGAGTCCAGGGTTAGCTTTTACCACAGAGATAAACTCCCACTAACAGCTGAGTCAGGACGCTAGTGCATCACCGCCGCTCCTCTCTTACCTCACTGCTGATGTCTTTCCTTCTTGGCATTGTTCTAACACACATCCAGAACTCCTGCTTTTATAGCGGTCCACTCACTTGCTGATTACCAGCTAAACATGTAGGTTTTATTAGTAACACCTTGAAAAACTTTGAGATCAGAGTGTAACAAGTTTTTCATGGACAGCTTTTTTATGCTGACTGTATTTTTATGCATTTACATGTTAAGGATGAGAAATAGAGACCATTATTTATATTATATGCAACAAACCCAACAACCAGAAGAGGACGTGCCTCATTTTTCCTCTAATTAAATGTTATTTAAAGTGAAAACCAACTCATTCATAAATATTTCAAACCTTGATTAGACTAAAGAACAACATCACTCCTCCATTTTTGCAATAACTGTTTAAAATCATCCTTTATAAATCATCCTGCAGTAATAACAGTGGAGTAATATTTGACCTGTTGACCTTAGCAGACATCTTGGTTCATATGGAACTAATAGGATGACAGCTTCTCCTAATGTGTCCTTCCTGTGCTTAATCACAAACTGCAGTGATTATTTCCCAAATCTATCACCTCGGAGCGATTTCACCAAACCTCTTCAACCGACTCTGATCGCATTATTGTAATCAGAGGCAATCTACCAGCGAGCAAACAAAACAACTCCATTGATTTGATATTGACGAGTGTGACAGCTCGCCCTACTGTCACACAGAGACAGTCATGGTAATCGTTTCTGTTCTTCTTTAATATTACTGTACATATTGGTTTGAATAGTTTAGATTTTCATCTTTCAATTTGTTTTCATTAATTTGACCAATTTAGTTGACTATTTGCAGTGCACCCAATTAGTTAACTTTATTTGTCAGTTCTTTGTATTTTTTGTTAAATGCACTAAATTTCTTTTGTTTGAGTTACCAGTTTCCTCTGGAGCTGTGGATGGAATTAGAAAGATGATCTCCAGCTGATGCCCAAATATGGCTGTCAACTTCCCCAGTGGGTCATTCCATCTGCTTGCCAGGGGAAGGGGAAATTTGGTCTTTTAGTTTAGTTTCATCCTTTCTTTAATGTTTTCTTTTGCAAGTTAGTTCCATTCTAATATTTATTTAATTTAAAGATTTAGTAATATGTTTATCAGTATTTGTTTGTCCTTGTGTGTTTAATTATCCCCTTTGCCTGTAGCAGTGGTCTGATCAGCCACTATTTAAGCTCCCTTCATGTTTTGTTTGTTAGGTCAGTTTTTGTTTGAGTTCTTTGCGTTACTACCTGAGTTGTAGTTTGTTATGTTGACCTCAATTTTGGGCCCGACTTTATCATTTTGAAATTACTTTTGGATTTTTTGTAATAAATTTAAATTTTTTTAAAATTTACTCAACGTCTCTCTGGCTGGTTTGTGTAAAACCCTCACAACGAGATGAAGGAGATGATGTAGGAAGCATCACAGCCTCAGTTAAATCCATTATCAGATCATTACAGTGTCATGATCAGAACAATAAGTGTGATTATGTTTGATGACAGACTTCTTAAAGCCTCGCTGATTGAAAGGTGATAAAAGGTCAAGAAGGAAACAATGTCAGTTTCCTCTCTTTGAGATACAATGAATGAGCATTTGGCTATTCAAACGTGAACGTTAATGTTTTTAAGCCTCTGCTGATTTTACTGAGGAGAAGTTTAAAGGAAGAGTAAAGAAACAATAGGAGGCTGAGGGCAGAGTGCAAAAGACAATCGGACTGAAAAAGTCACAAAACAAGCAAACCAAACACGGCGTTGTGTCTCTGAATGTGTGACTCTTTTTACGTTACGTTTTCTCATTTGGCGTTTATTTGTTTTTGTCCAGCTTTGATCTTTTCTCTCCCGATCTGATCATCTCCATTCCTTCTTTCAGGTCAAAGGGATTCTAGTTTGCCATTTTCCTCCTGTCTGATTATATTTACCTTTGCATGTCAGGTCTTTTTTCTTCATAGACATATTTTTGAAGACAAATGATTCCAAAGAAAAATCCCTCAAATATCACCTATGGATACATTTAAATGTTAATTACCTTTGGTTATTTTGTCTTAAACCACCTTTTACCCTGCCTGAGTCACCTGGTAGCTGGTAGATATCATTTTTGGAATCACATTTTGCTGAAAACATCTTCACAAAACACACATTAATCAATACATGATCAATATTGTTTAAGCATATAACTCGTCGTCATTTTCGCCGTCGTAATTTAAGACTTCTAAGATCGTTTTTCCCCAATTTTTCAGCAATGCAGCCATTTTCGTCTCTAGATAAAACATGAGACACATGGTGACTAGTTTTGGACATTTTTAATTTAAATATTTTCTCTAAATAATAGCTTTTATTTCTGACTCTTTGAATACGTTTTTTTTTTAATCTGATATCCTATTTCGTCTCTGCACCAAAAGCTTAACAGAGCACTGAGTTTTATTTTATTTCAATCATGACTAGAAAATAAAAGAAAAACTCAAATATGACAACATTCAGTGTAACAGCTGAATGTTGTGAAATTAAAGAAAAACGTATAAAACGTATAAAATAATTTGTTTTGTAATAATCTGCCAGCATCTATTAGGCCATTAAGTTATTGAACAGTTTGACACGTCAAATATAACGCATCAATCTTTGGCTACTATTCTTAAAAAAATCTTTCTGTTTTTCATGAATGAGAACAAAATGTGGCTTGCACTCTGTTGATGGATTTTTATTTTATTATTTTACACAAACCACCATTAGATGTAAACAGGAGTTACGTTCCAAAATAGAGACCGTCCACAGCAAGAGAGGCAGCGTGTGGCTTGTTCAGAGATAATGACTCAGCATCAGCCTTCAAATTATCCATAATAACTGAAGTCTGCTTCTCATGATGACCCACTGAAAATTGTCCAGGGAAGCTGCTCTGCTGCAGCAAAACGTCAACAAGCTGCTTCCTGATGGCAAAAGCTCACGGACGGCGTGTGAGCGGCCAGAAGTACTTTCCACAGATTCAAGGAAAACCGCAGCCATTTTTGAAAGATTTAGAAAAAAAAAACATCGAGCTTCTGTGTGACTGGGCTTTAGTTTTTTAATTTTGATAATTCAATCAGAGTGCTGAGGAACTTTTTATTAGTAATCCATGACTTTCCTTATATGGGATACGAATATGGCTCGTCACAGAGGCTTGTTTCCAGTAGCAACAGTAATCATCCTGTTACCACACACAGTGAGAAGGACGGGAAATGAGGTAAATTAATCCCCTGAGTTCACTGCTGGCTGGAGAACTGCAGCATCTTAGGGTCACCAAGTCGCCATGACAACCATTTGACATTATTTACAATCTTCAGTGTATTATGAGGCTTTTCTGTGCCCCCACCAGGCTAAGCATTGCTTATTTAATTAATTTATTTATTTTTTATGTTTGCCTTTTTTAAGACTTTGTATTCAAGCTTGTTTATATAGCTTGTTTGTATTTCTTTAGATAATAACACATATTTATCAAGTGATATTGTAAAATGCTTACATTTTAAGCATTTTTAACTCAAAAAACACGGCAGAATGGTTGTCCTGGAGCCCCAAACACTCCAGGTTTTCTGGGGGAAACTCTGCAATCTAACGGATCGTTTGGGAGTGAGTCCAGGTAAATGCCTTTTTCCACCCCACCATCACAAACATAAACAAGTAAAGTTTGGTAAACTCCTCTGGGACTTTAACTAAATTTGACTCTAGAAGGAACAGTCACTCCAGAGTTGATTGAATGACCTAAGATTGATAAGCATGTTTTCCTCTTTTGTGTGTCTGCTCCGTCTTCTCAAACTGTGACAGATGGCCGCTCGGTTCTGAGTCAGGTTCTGATTCTGCTGGAGGTTTCTTCCTGTTAAAGAGGAGCTTTTCCTCTCCACTGTCGCTACATGCGTGCTCTGTATGAAGGACAGGAGTGAAGTCAGGAGGAGTGAATGCTGCAAATCAGTGACTGCGTGCCATCTGCTGGGTTTGTATTTCTTTACATATATAAACTAGCTGAAATTCAAATGGATTCAACTTTGATGGAGCCCACAATCAGCTCCAACATCAACCAATCCACCCAAACCGCCTCCCTGCTAACCCCACCTTGGACAACCACCCACATGGAAACCCCATCGCTGCCTCCTTCTCATGTACTACAGGAGAAAACTGACTGACAGATTGATGTTGCCAATGCTGATTTTATTCAATTTCAATCTCCCTTTTCCCCTCTGAATAAATGTAGTGGTTGAATTTTTACTCTGCATCTGTGAATCAATGTAATCCCTGCTTTTTAATCTGCTCTGCTGGTGTTTTAGTGTCAGCCAGGTGGATTTCACAGTAAATCCATGGAGATGCTTTCAGAGTGAAAGCAACAATGCTGCAGCTGAAAGGCTCTGTGCTGCCGGAGCAACCTTGACCGAAATAACAAAAAACCCTCCCTGCTCTGAATACGCCGCAGTCCAGCTGTGCTCCAATAAATTCCCACCGCTTAACAAGGATGTGAGATAAAACATTAAGTTGTTATTTAAAAAAAAAAAAAAAAAAAAGAATGTGAAGAATTATTTTTAAAAGGAACACACAAAACATTTGCTGTTGCTTTATATAATTTAATTGGACCTTAAAGGATTTGTTTCAACTTGACTGAAGTCAGACAACATGCAAATGGATCTCAGTAATTTGAGTGTGAGTGGAAATGTATTTTTTGTGGTAACTTACTTCAAACTGAGAACAGACCAGGATCCAGATCCAGGACCATCATGGAATACCCTACCCCACTATGAGGCCCATGTTACAAAATGTATTTTATGTTACAAAAAGTATTTTATGTTACAAAATGTATTTTATGTCACAAGCATGTATTTTTAGTTCTGGTGGCCGAACCAATCAAAACCCAGTTGCTGAGATAATAAAAAGCTGACAAAAGAAAAGAAAAGAAAACATTTTAATTCAGAAATGCTATTTTAAGGCCATGCTGTTAGGTAAATAACGGATTATGATAAAGAAGCTGGCTCTTTAGCATAAAGAGCCATCTATATGCTGTGTCCCAGCATACAGATGGAAAATTGAGTGGAAGGAAAAAAGTAGTTGCAGATTTGAGCAAATCCAACCTGGACCTCAGAAAATCCACAGCCTCATCCCAGCAGTTCATATTTTTGCATTAAAGTCTTTTTTAAATCATTTTGTATAGTAACAATTTATTTACTCCAGTGTAATATTTTAGGATTTCACTTTCTAAATGTCAAACTCCTGAAATGAGATGCATTTTCTGATTACACCGAGTTGAAATGGGTCTGCATCAACCCAGCACCGATCAAACTGATTGACGCAATTATTCAGTTTCAGGTAAACTTTGAGCAGAGAACCGCACCGACAGTTCACGACAGGGTTCCAACTTTCTGACTAAATGCATCTTGTGCGAGGACGGAGTGAGTGAGCTGTCAGCGAGCCACGCAGCGTGGAAAGTCAGTCGTGACGTCTGTGTAAAAAAGAAAAAAAAAAAGGCTAAATTTAGAAGCAGCCTTTCTGCTGCGTCGCGTCCTGAATAATAACTGAGGCTCTGTGAGGCAAAACGTGGGACAGGAGATGAACTGAGACAGAGCGCAAGGTGAGGAGCTGCTGCTGCAGGAAACGGATTTTATTTATTTGTTGTGTGTGTGTGTGTTGGTGGGCGTGTGTGTGTGTGTGTGCGTGTGCGTGCGTGTGTGTGTGTGTGTGGGTGTGGGTGTGCGTGTGTGTGTGTGTGTGTGTGTGAGTGTGCGTGCGTGTGTGTGTGTGTGGGTGTGTGTGTGTGTGTGTGCTTCATTCAGATCTGGTGAAGGGGAGGAAAAGAAAATTACTAAAAGGGAGGGTCCTGGAGAAACTGAAAAAGAAAAACAGCCAGGAGGAGGCAGACATGGGGCGGTGCTGTAGTGTTTTTATATGACGGGGGAAGTATGGATGTGAATCCAAACACAAGTCCTCCTGTCTAAACTCTGGAGGACAGAAGAAGAAGAAGAAGAAGTAGAAGAAGACCAGGCTGCTGCTGCTCTGGGGGGGTTTTAACCTGCTGCTGGTTTTCCTGCCACACAGAAAAGATGACGGTTGCGCCTGTTCTCACATCCGGGACGAGGACGCTGTGAGAGCTTCAGCAAAAAAAAAAAAAAAAAGAGAAATT
>CAEGAD010065796.1:0-51005 GCA_903067055.1 Poeciliopsis paucimaculata
AACTTCAATCCAACTAGGTATGCCCCCCGGCCCACAATTAACAAAAAACAGCGGGGATTGTCCCAGGTCTTTTTAAAACATTTTTTTTTTTTTTTTTTTTTTTTTTGTTAATTTTGGAAAATTATCGGTGACCAGTTGTGAAAGAAAAACTCCACACAGACTCCTTTTTTTCTAAGCTCCTTTGAATTTTAGGCTTTATAAAGTAGTGTTCTGATGAAGATCAACTTGTAGGCTCTCACATGTGTTTTTACTCTGCATTGCCTATTATAGCTATCCCCAAACATTAGTAACATTGATTACTTTGTCATTATAGATCCTGAGTTGCTCAGGATTATAGTTATTGTTTGTAATGACGACAATACCTATAGCAAGACTCAGAATGAACGCTAAATGAATGTTAATCCAACTCAACGGTGACAGATTTTTCTCTCAAAAACTCACAGATACTCAGAAAAGTGATGTTTTTGATAGTTTAAATACAAAACATGTAATTTAAACAGCTATTTGTTTAAATGAATCGTAATAGCTCATTAAAAACATGTGAAATACATATCTTTATTTTTAATTGGAGCCAGGCAAGCGGTAGCCCTGTTTATGTCAAAATATCCGTAATCATTCACGATATGTGCGAAATTCTCTATTTGAAGAAATACATTTGAACATGATATTAAATGCTATAAAATGAAAATGATAGATATTTGTGAAATCACAATGTCTGACAATGTATTTTTAATATGTTTTCTGCCACATAATGAGTTTTTTTGGGGGGGGGGGGTTTTAGCAAACCACTTCTACACAAAACTTTTCATTTCTAGCATGCCATTTCCACTGGTCCAGGTTCCCGCCGTATGAACACCCCACACCTCCCTCTACTGGCGAATATATCAAGCTCAAACAGCATCCTGGAACATCCAAGTTTACGTCCAGGTTTCTGAAAATAAACACAGACTCTTCCATATGAAGACTTATGCATCACTCATTCAAATGTTCAGAGGTTTCTGTTTCTGAAATGTATTTTATATTCTCTGAGGCTTACAGGAAACATAACAATCTTCCCATTTCTGGATTTTTAAGTTTTTTTTTATTTAACTATGCAAAGCTTAAACAAAATATCACAATGCGATGCTTATAACTTGGAGCGTCTGTTGTCTCGTGGCTGGTCAGACTTTGGAAGCTCCTCCAGAGAATTTATTTTAAAGATAACTTTTTTGTTGTAGCTTCTATAGCTCTGTATTAAATCTAATATGTTTTGTAACTAACAAACATATTAGTTTGTTAGTTACAAACTAATATGTTTGTAACTAACATATAGAAGAGTGTACTATAGAAGAGTCTTATTTTCACAGGAACAAATCTTGAGTGGTTTTCACTTGCTGATGCAGCATTGGTCACTTCTGACCAAACCTACTGGTTTACAAACCTACTGATTTGGTCAGAAGTTTACATCTACTCAGAATGGACATGAATATCATGTAAACTGTGGTGTTTAATAATGAATTTTAACCATTCTTTAATTCAGGGTGGAATAATTATACAACATACAACTTCAAGAATTTCTAAAAACAAGAATTGGATTCTCAATCTTGAGTTTGCTTTGATTTTCCTGTAATTGACAAGTAGGTATCCTGCCACAAACATACATACGACCCCGCCAAAATCAGAACAAATTACCTTTTGCAAGTTGTACATTCATGTTGAATGTTGAAAAGCTTTGCCAAAAAAAGTTTTATAACATTCTCCGACTTTTTCTTAATTCAGCCACAATGCAGGTATTTTGAGTATAAATGTTCTTTTAAAAGTTCAAGCGACAAAATCTCAGTGTAATGTGGCTGACTGTGAATTATGTGTGAATGTGTGACTTATTTTGCAGCCCTGTCAATTTTCATGTTAATGTCAGCCTAAATGTGATTTGCAAATGTCATGAAATGAGTGTTAGGAGCTTGAAATAAGTTTTAAAAAGTGTGTTTGACGTGTTCCTAATGTTTAAAGAAGTGATGGAGAACATAACTGGGCACAGTTAAAAATAGTAACTGGTGCCCAGTTTGCTCTTGAACTACAATGCATTTTGCAATGTGAGAACAAATAAAGACAACAGCAGACTGCAAAACTGATATAACCGTATTCCTTTGTCATAATAAGTAGCGAGCTCCGGGTTTTCCATCCGACCTGGTTTGTAAATCTGTGTAAAACATGTAAATCCTTTATCATATTTGCCATGTTCTTCTGTGCTGTCTAGTCTGTGGTATTCTCTTGGCCTAGATTATCTTCCTCCTCCTCCTTGATGGAACAAGAGAGAGCTGATACAACCAGGGGTTAAATCACTGGACTCCTCATGTGGATGTGTGCTCAGATTGCACAAACAAAAGCAAATCCTTCCTTCTATTTAAGGATTAACAGGAAAATACTCTTCAGGGATTCTGTTTGTCACATGCTTCTAAAAACTCAAAGAGACTGCTCCTTGATTTCTGACACGCTGCCACTGACGCTGATAGCCACTAAATGCTTTCTGGGTTGCTATGAAAAGAGACAATATAGATGGACTTCTCCCCTTGTCATTGGGCCGATGCAACACCTCGCAGCCAATAAAACAACACAAGCGGCCGCATGCATCTCTGTTCCTCTCCCTGCCTCAGCAAATGTGAATGCATGCAAGCAGGAGACATCCCTCTGAGAACAGAAAGGTCCAGGAGGATTTATTTCCTGCTAAATACATCTTCGCACATTGCAAACATTGCACATGTTACATCATGATAATGTCTGCTTCATGTACCTGCTGTTCATGTCGACCGCTGCACAACAGGGGGTTTCGGCCTTTGCTGACACTTTGGCTGATGTTGTCGAACACAGTTTCCCTTCTGCACCATCCTTCTGTTGCTCCTTGACAAGAGAAAGTCTGAATATAATCAGAACCTCTGTTCTGTATTTCTAAGAATTCCAGCAATACAATACATTTTTAAATGTTTAGATGTTAGATTAATACATCTTCAGTGGTTAAAAACAACAAATCAGTGGGGGTGATTTTATCAGGATATCTATAAAATTAAAGGGTGGCTACAACTCTTATGCAAGTACAGTAAGAGGGCATGTCTGAGATCAAAGTCTCACTGTTTAACACTTCCCACCAGGGAAAGGTAAACTATACAAGCTCATACTGTTGATCTTGTTGACCAATAAATATATTTTAGGGTGTGCTATATAAAACCAAAACAGTTTCAGCATAATCCAACCTTGTTTTTAAAGGTCATATGGATAACAAACCTTGATAAACCTATCTGATACAAATTTATATGAGCCCTTGCTTTTTCATAAGGTGTCTGTCTCACATATTTTAAGCATATTTTTGTCCCTCTTTGTCATCATTTTGCTGGGATATTTTATTTGAGATTAGAAGATCTTTTTCCTAAGTTTGTTTTTATGCAGTTTGAAGTTGCAGTTTTATTTACATTTTTCCATTTAACATGTGTTATGTTAATTTATGTTTCAAGCAAGTCATTTTGCAAGAAGTATCCCTACATTTAGATGATTATGGATTACGGTTAATAAAAGCCCCCAAATCCTTCTACTTCTACTTCCTAAAACTTCTATAAAATAAACTGAATATTCATAAGTCCAGTAAAAAACATAAACAGAAATGTCACGCTTTGGGCATTTTATGGCCTAAACAATCATGGAAGCATGGGATACTGATTTGACATTTGTCCACCAGATAGGGCTGAAAAACGAGGAGTATCCAATATTAATGGAAAGTTAAGATGAAGGAAAATGTGCTGGAGGTAAATTGTTCAAAAGCAAGAGAGATAACACCAGCTTAGACAGGATAGTTGAGCAAATATAAATATTTAGGGTTGATTTACAAGGTATGGCCTGGAGATGCTGCCTGAAGCTTGAGCCTAAAGTGCTACCACACACAGATGCATTCAGAACATGGGTTACAACCATTTAATCCATCCATCCATCCATCCACCCATCCATCCATTTTCTTACACCCTTATCCCATTGGTGCTGGGAGGGGTGCTGGTGCCTATATCCAGCTGTCAACGGGCGACATAGCAGAGGCGGGGTAAATCCGGGACAGGTCGCCAGTCCATCGCAGACAATCATTTAATTTCTTGCATTAAGACAGTCCTGAACAAAAGATAACTTCAAACATCTTGGCTAAAGAGGAACAGGATTGGACCAATATTAAATCCTCTCCCATGTGCAAATGCCCCCTGATGGTGGATGAGGGAATTTATTAGAAAATTAGCCATCTGGGAGGCTAAGAAGTCAAATTTTGGTGAACTTTGCCCTATTAAGTGCTCTCCCATGTCCCCTGTAGTCACTCCACCCAAATTTCCCATATTAAGTCCTCTCTCATTCCCCAGGTCCAAAGTCCTCTTTTTTGTAAGAAAGCACACTCTGCATTTAATTTGGAAGCCAAGGTCCCAACGTCTGGATGAAGAGTCCAAGTTGCTCAAACCCCAGAGTGAAGTCAGTTGGTGATGCTGGAGGGACTCAGTCACAGTTTATGCTAAAGTGAGACTTCTTGTTTATGGACAAGCTTTATCATTTTAATGTTATTTTCTAGGCTGCTGGACCATTTGGAGGTGACCTGAACATGCAGGAAAAAGGATTGACGGGAAGCACTGTGTGGTGTTCTAATATATACACATTTCCTATTGAATGTATTGGTTTCAAATGTTTGTGTCTTCTGAGTTGTAGTTTTTTTTTTCTTTGTAACGATTTTAAACTTTTTTTTTTAGTAATGTTTTGTTTGATTTGTTAAAATACCAGAGTTTGTACAGCATTTTATGTCTGATTACGCTTTTAAAAAAATATTAAAAGTAAATCTTATATTTAAATATGAAATCTGATGTCATTACAGTTTTATAATATTCTACTGAATTTTGGTTTAAAGCTTCATCAGAATGAGTTGCACATTTTGATCATTACTCCGAAAAGTTTACTTTTCAATTATGATATAATTTACAGGGCCGTGTAAAAAAAAAAAAAAAAAAGAATTATTTACACACAGCGGTAATTTGTTAGGCAAATCAATAACAGCACAGCTCAGTTTTGTCATATGAAAATATCCCAGCATGCTGTCGACGCAGGACTGAGTCTGGGAGGGGCGGGATGATGGAGCTAAGATGGCAGCCCTGCTGAGGGTGCTGCCTCTTCGGGGTCAAGAAATATTCAAAGAACGAATGAAACCGAAACACGGCAGTTTTATTCATGAGGACTTTCGTTTCTTCCATTCTGCTATATTGTCTTCTCGTGGCTTGAGGAGGTCTGCCTTCGGGAGGAGAACGACGTGTTGACACTGCGCATCGGAGCCCCGTAGCAGCACCGTCAGAAAGGCTCCTACTCTGCGTCTGTAATAACCGAGAACACTGGATGCTAATTGCGGCTTTTTTCCCCTTCTTTTTTTGCAGCGTGGAGCGGACATATGATGTGACATGTGGCGGGTTTGACGTTGAGAGGATTGCGTCTAATGGCTGGATAGTACCCGACTGTGTGATATATGCATTGTTCTGCTAAACGATGATGTGTGCTGCTGCGGCAGCGGCCGCCGCCGGTGGAGGGGGAATTTTGCCCTCCTTATCGCCGTCCGTGGGGCTGGGTGTCAGGGTAGTTTCTGGAGTGGGAGCCGACCTCACCACCATCGGTTCGGGAATGGGTTCTTGCCCGACTCTCGGAGCGCAGTCGGATTGTCGGACTCGGTACCAGCTTTTACTCTCAGGACGAGCCCTTGCGGAAAGATACAGACGGATTTATACCACCGCCATCAACGATAAAGAGCAGGGGATAAATCAGGGAAGGTAAGTGGTCAACTGAAATGATACACGGAGCTGCTCTGTCAGTTGAAGGGCTAACAGGGCTAGCGGCTGTAAGCTAACCTTAACCCTTTCGTTGCGGTGCTAAGTCGAATATTTTAAACCAAATATATATTAGTCTGATTTGTATTAATGTTCCGTATTTAATATTGAAACAAGGATGCTGTGTATTCAATAATTTGCTTGCGGAGTCATTTTGTCATTTGCTAAATTTGTATGACTTCCTTAGCTTGGGGGTACAACCCCAGCTAACGTTGCGTTGCTTTACCTTTCTGTGGGTTCTTTTTATTCCGGGTGTTCCGGACAATGTGACTTTAATTAAGCGGTGATTCAAAACATAATCAATTATTAAATACAAATGTTAGGTCCTAATGCATAGGGAATTAAAGCGGTCTTCACTCACACTAGCTAGCTAGCTAGCTGTCATTACAGCAGATTGTTTTGGACAGAGGGTGACACCCTGCTGCTCGTAAACGAACTCATCCCTAATCTTTGACGTTTTTCGCTTATTAAGCATGTTATAAATCTTTCCAGTTTTGCTTGACAACATGCGTTGGTCAGTTTGGTCGTTTAGTGTTGCCGTGTACATGCTTTTAGGCCCAACAGCGTCACTGTTAGCCAGCTAACAAACGTTTGGCACCAGCCCCTTTCTGTGTTATCTAAACATGTCAGTTCTACAGAAAAGAGGGTGATGATGGTAAACGGGGATACAACACCATGAATATACACACACATCACATCTAAACAAACCCAAATGGCAATTTGAGACATGTTGAGATGAAGACGGGTTGGCAGCAGAATGAACTCATCTGGTTTTCTGTCACAATACACTTACGTCATTCTCGTCAGGTTGTTTAGTTTTATGAGATCTGATGATCGATCAGAAACCAAATATTTAATCTCCAATTTTGTACCATAAAGTCTGACAAATTAATAAATCGTCAGAAACGATTGTTGAATTGAAATGTATTTATTATAACTAGTTGATATGCTCAGAAGATGGTGCAAGAACATCTATAAATGAACATGTCATCCTGTCTCGTGTTATTTATATTAGAGGGTTTCTGATATTACTTCAGTACTGGTTTTAATGGAAGGCCAGAGAGAGATTTTTAATGGATGATGTCAGTTATTCAGAGCGCAGGGGTGACTAATGGATTGTATTTAAAGCCAAAATCATGTTTTTGGTTTAACATGTGGCGTAATGCAGGCCTTTCCCTTTTTTTCCCCTCATCTTCATCTTCTTGAATCTTTATATACAAACCCTTTCAATAAATTGGAATATTATTGAAAAGCCCATTCATCAAAGTCAAACACCTGTATTTTTTTCTTAATCATAAGGATTTTCTGCTTCAAACTGAATGAAAACATGACATTTAAAATTAGAATATTAGATTACACTAATAAAAGAAGCTATTTTCAAAAACAGAAATGAAAAGCATGTTTATTACCCAACTTTTGTTTTCAAACGATACTTTTAATCTTTGACAACTGAGACACATTGAGAATTATTTTATTCAAAAGTATTGAATATGACTGGAAATTAAAGAATGTACTAAACAAGCGCCGGTGAGGTTTTCATGATCATAATAATTTTGAGTTATGACAGCATTTAAACAAATATTTAAATGAAAAATGAATAAATCTATTTTAATATGCTCCTTTAGCATGTTTATTATTACTTTTATCTCGATGGAAAATGTGTCTCTATTTTTATTTTAATCCTGATATCTAGACATACAACTAAATACCTTATAAGGACTGAATTTATATAGTGCTTTTCTTGTGCCACAAGGGGAAGCTGGAAATTGAACCAACAACCTTCCCATTACAGAACAACTACTCTACCAACAGAACCACAGTTGGTTGAGTAATGAAGAGTAAAGATTTTCTGTGAAATTTACTCACAGCTGTATTTCAAAGTTGCCAGGCTATTCTTTTTGTAATCAGTGGGGAGGTCTTTCTTTTAGCCAGCTGACCAGCAGTATGCAGGAAGAGGTGGGAGATGTTGTGACCATTATTATGATAAAGGTTGTTTTTAAAACCTTCTGCTAAAGTTCTACTTTGACCACAAGCGCTGTTGCCAAAACTAAAACGCATCCTGTGCTTAAACTCCTTAAATTCTACTGCAGCAATTACCATTGATATAATAGTCATGAAGGATATATTTTATGACAAAGACTTGACAGTTTTTAGTCTTTGTTTTAGGAGAACATTTTTAAAGAACCTAATTTCTCTTCCAATCTCCAAAAGACCTAGAAAGGTCTGTTAAACTTATAAAAAGAACTGAAAAATGATTATTCAGACGTGGCCATTCAGACAGCTCAAGAAATCAAAGCATGCCCCCAGAACTTGTGCTGCTTCAGTGTGCTTGAAAATGCAGTTGAGACAAAAAAGCAATAGTCGCACTAAAGAGTACTCTCATAGATTTTTAAAATCTTTTTAATCGCACTAAAGCTTCACAGCGCAAATAGAAAGGCTTGAATCTGTTAAATGTGCAACACAGCAAATGTTCTCCCACTGCACTGTCCTTTTCTGCACGCTGTTAAGTGTGGTCTCAGACTCCTTTTCTAGAGATGCTGTGCATGCCATCAGATTTAATTTGTCTCATCTTGCCTGCAACTTCTGCACCGGAGCTGATGCAGAGAACTCGGAACTGAAATAATCTTTCAACCCCTAAAGAAAAAATCTGAGTGCTTTTCGTCTAAATGAGCTTACGTGCGAACTGAGCACCTAAGTGCCCTGAAAATCTAAAAGACACAAGCACTGCAAGGGAGAGCATGCATTAGCACTCACGTTTGGATTATATGAAGCTGCAGTTCCTTTGTGGTTTGAGTACTAAATGTCTTTTTGGTTAAAAAGAATTTAGAAAGTTTGACAAATGCATATAGAACAGTTATGTGTTACTTTATCCACTTTATTTCTGTGAACTTGTAGGGGGAAGAAGGCCTTGAGTAAGAAGAAACTGAAACGGCGACAAAAAGTCAAGTCAAAAGTCAAATCAAGAACAAAGGTAAGAGATGCCAAGATGTTCTATTTTGCTTTTTAAATACTACACTTGATTTAGAAAAATCACTGCTTTTCTATATTATGTCTCCTTTCTGGAGGTTTTTTGCTCAAAGCTCCACTGTTTTTTTTGTTGTTGTTAAGCCTCCTAGGTAGTTGGAGGTGACATAATCTATAGAGGTCACACAATGTTTCTTGATAAATCTTACAATAATTCCTCTCCTCTGAAGTGTCTGAACTGATGCTATGATTAAAGACAAGGTCAGGTTTTCTGCAGATCTGTCATTTTTTTTTTTTTTTGTCAGGATAATTATTATTTTTTTGGTTGTAAGCTCAGTCACGTTCAGTTTAGCCCCTCCAAACATGAAGTTGGGGAGGTTGAATGTGGAGCACTCTGGGAGTGGCTCTGACTTGTGCATGATGGGCTGTTGCCAAGCGACCTAATGTGTTCCACATCTCCACAGCAACAGTTTCCTGCCTCCATCTCCTTCATCCGAAGGAGGATCCAGGTCTGGATAAAAGAATGCCGTTGTGATGTTTTGATCCCAAATTATTTCAAACTCATAAGGAGATGAATTATAACGAAGGTTGTATCTTTTCCTTTCCACCGTTTCTTTAAGAGAGTAGGTATCCAAGGAGATGTGGAAAATATGTCATGATGGTCCATTCTACAAAAAAGAATCTGTCTGAAATGGGATAATGTTTCAAGTTTTCTTCAAGTAAAAATACTCCTTTTAGATGACATCTTCTTAAAATTAAGTGACTACCTCTACAGGCAGAGAAGAGAGGCTGTATGTCAGGGAGGCATAAGAACTGTGTGTTACATGGACACTGGGCGGTCATGTCGTATTTGTACTTGTCACGCTCATTCTTGCTCTGTCATGCTTCTGACACTGGAGTAGTCAGACAGTAGAGTGGTTTGAATTTTCTTCAGCTCCTCTTCTGCTGCTGCATTGAAACATGAAAGTAGGGCAAAGAACAAAACGAGAAAAAGAAAAAAAAAAAAAACATGCACGCTTGTCATTTCTATGAAGAGCATTATGTAACATCTTGTTTGTAGGCAGATGTGTGATTTGTTTTCGTTAAAGTCACATCACAATTGTGCAGAATTGCAATAGTAGTATGTATGATATGGTACGCTAAACAATTTCTTCATCATGCATTTCTTGCTTGAAGTCATTATCACCAGAAAACTTCATTTTCTAAAGTATCTTGTAAATGTAATAATAGAAATGTTTTACATCCCTTTTCTGGTGGCTTCTTTCTTGGATACGTTTCCCAAAAGTCCAAACTTTTATGCTAAGTGATCATTGATACTGAGCTTTAAAAATGTTTGTTTACATTCTGAATTAGAGCTTTTTCTAGAAAGCTCTAATTACTAGGAATGTACTGATGAGAATTTCTTTCTTAGATGCAGATCAGAGTAATTATGACACTAAGGAAATAAAATGAATGCCATGGACGTACCTGGATCTAGAATTATTTTTTTCCCCCATCTGGAATTTCAGCAGGACTGCTACAAAATACCATTTAATGCATCATGGAATTAAATAATTTAGTGTGCTACTATACATTAGCATAACTTTATTATTTGTATCTCTAATATTGTTTATAAACTCATGATACTCTCCAGTTGATTATGTTTTCATGCAGAGCAGTTTGCTAAAATGCCATGCTAATATTGGCATGTTTACTTTTGCTTTTCTGTGTCATTGATAATTCACATATATGCAACATAAATCAATGTGATCAGTGTGGTACTAAGTCATTGTGTATGGACAAAACATACAAAAAAGGTTCTCCTGTGTTGTAAGCTTTGCACTTTTGATTTGAAGATTGTACAATTTAAATGACTGGTGTTTCAGCTGCTACCTGTTCTGCTTTAGTACTTTTAGACAGCACAGGTCAGAGCAAGTGACATCACACAGACAGACAAGGAACTGCAGTAGACTTTCTCTTTCTCTTAGAAGCGTAATTGTTGCCATCTTATAAAAAAGTCTTGATCTAGACCAGGTTTGAAAATTATCACAACACTGTGGGGGATATGATTGTTGTAAAAGTGGTTTGATTGCAATCGGGAAAAACTCCTAATGTCTGCAAGAATGGGACAGTGTGGCTGGGATTGTTTTAGTTTTACTGTTTCAACTATTTCAGCCTCCACTGTTGCAGTAAATGTAACTGCTTGTGTGCTGAAGTAAACGATTTGCCAACAAGTGTAATATATCTTAAGAGCAGCATCTGTGTTTGTGATTGTCTAACAGCATGCAGTGGTAGCTCTTCTGATTTATTTTTAAATACTGATAACACACACAAAAAAACGATGATATAAATACTGCAAAGCATCGTGATGACATTTAGAGTCCTTATCTCCGATTCCTAATCAAGACTCTGCTCTGATACTCGAGATTCTTATGTGGTTTATTTCTACAAAGCCAAAATTGGTGTGTTCTTGACATGGATATGATGTCTCTCTTGCCATGTACACAGACATTTTAGATGTGTTGATGTGATCTTCATCCATTGTTTAGCATCATTTGATGCGGACTCAAACATTGCAATAAATTTCTTTTCTAACTTGTGGCTCTTAATATTTAAAGAGATTCAGCTTTCAGCCGGTTAGATATGGAGCAGATCCTTGGAAAGAAGAAGCAATCTTCTTTTCCGCACTGTAGGTAGAAAGGGCTTTCCTTGAAATGGTTCAACAAGCTTAGAAGCGATATTGAACATTCTGAAAAAGACGTTTTTTGGGGGGTTTTTTTTGAGCTAGTAAGTGTAACACTACTTGAGAAGCACAGACTTGAGCTTAAAGGTTAAACAACTGACATGGTTTATATTAACATCATAAGGTATTATTGAATTGCTTTTTATTAGGATTTTCTCAATGAATTGTATTGTAATAGTGATGTAAAGATACATTGAGCACAAGAGGAGAGACAATACACAACGTTGAATTACAAAGAACAAGATAAGATTTTGACACTATTTTGGAGGAAACCAAGAAGGACTTAGGCTTTCACAAACACAGCGACGGTTTTACAAGTGCAATATCAATCTAGTTGTAGTTGTCATTTTAGCATTGGCGTATGCAGTACTGCATTTGCAAAGGAGTGCAAGGATGCTATCAGAAAAGATATGGCCACGCATCAAGTATGTTAGTGGCTGAGATATTAAGTATGTTAGACATTGTGTAATGGCAAAGACAGAAATGAGTCAGAAAAATGCAAGTTAACCATAATTAATATTAGGGCTTTACGCTAGCAGCAAGCCATTCAACATGTGGCAGTATCAGTGAATGTGGCAATAATGATATGATTTGCAAATATTACAAATAAGTCATATTTGTTGCAAGTATAAACGCTTTGTGTTTCTGCAGAAACACTTTACTCTCTAGTATTTTGATGCTGCTTTAAAAATAAGCTTCACCAATTACATCGCTACCATAAGATGCCTGACTGCATCATATTTAAATAACCATCTGATATTGTGATTGCATTTATGACGCTCCTATGAAGAATTTGCAGTCATGCAATAAATTACAATATGCATTCTGATGAGGCTCATTTATCAGATTAAAAATACTTTTTGAAAATATCCTTTAATCATGTACTAAATATATTTTTCATTAAGCCCATATTTCTGTTTTTATAATGTTTTTTTTATTGGTATAGTGTAATATCTAATCTTAATGGTCATGTTTTTATTAGCTGTACACAGAAAATCATCCTAATTAACAGACATAACTGCTTGGACTTCCAGTTTCTTAAATAACTGCATTGATAATAACTGTATTAATTACTCTGATATTGGAGTCCAGTTTTTACTAGGGCTACATCTAACAATAGTTTTAGCAATTAATTATTCTATCAATTATTTTGACAATTAATTGATTCATCAGATAAAAATGGACACTTCCTCCAAATTTTTCATTTCACAGCTTCAGCCTTTTCATACAATAATTAGAAATACATTAAGATATCCAAATAAGGATTCAATTCCTTTTTTTTTTAAAAACAAACAAAAAAAACAAACATTTTATTGTCTAAAATTTAATAACATTAGTGAACGCTTGATCATTTGTAGTAAAAAATATATACCGGTATCTTTTTTATGATTTTGCTTTGTTACTTCTATGATTATGTTATTCCATCAGCAAATTGCATGTTTTTAAGTGTGTTTCCACCTGATAACGATTAATCCATTACTAAATTAGTTGACGATTATTCCAACAATCGACTCATCGCTAGCTTTGACCCGTCCAGCTGTGTTGCTTTTCATCAACATGGCAGCACAAATTAAGTACTTCTTCCTTTCTTACTTCAAAACAAGTATTAAAAATAGAAACAGCACACCTGGAGCTCTTGATATTGGCATGAGCTGATACAGCCACTACAGAGCTCTTTGATTTGATTTCACATGTTTTCCTCGTGAAATTAACCCGTTTTATAATTTGATTTCAACTTACCATGTTGGCTTGCAACTCCTCAGTTTTCAATTTTCTATTAGTTTAAAATAGCCTCCTCAACAAAGTGTGCCGTTGGATGTCTGGCTTGTAAAACTTTTAAGTGCACAGCAGTGTGGAGCACACCGAAACCCTCTGAGCATCTTGCTGGAGTCATGCGTTGTACTTCAGCGTAGTGAGAAGAAACCCATGAGTGTGCCGTTTGGATTTGCATGTTGCATAATGGGAGCTTCATTTTCTTGTGTGCTTTCAGATAGAATGGATGGCTATTTGGTGGCATATTTAAACAGTGAATTGTTCTCATTAATGAGTGCTGCTCCTATCAAACTCACAGATCTGCATGGAGCTTCTGCGTCTAACCTTTTGAAACACTCCTTTTGCAGGTAGAAAATAATGAAAGAATTCCGCTTTATTTTCTACCTGCACAAATTTGACATGATTTAGTTTCCTGGCTCTGAATATCTCCACGCTTTAATTCTGCTACATGGATGCTGTACAGCCTGAGTCATAAAGGTTACGCTACTAACGTGGCAAAAGATCAGCTGACCGCAATGTTTGGGGAGTGTGGAGCCAGCATTCTCCTCCTCGCAGGTTTTAGTTGATAATAAATGACCCTTTCCCCCTCAATGGATGACCTCACCTCCTGCGATCACGATGCCAGAAGCACAGCAGTGCGAGAGATTCTGGGTGGATCAATGCAGTTCTTTAGAGCTCGCCTCAGGACTGTGGTTAAAATACTTCTCTTGGTGGGATTGGGAAAGCAGTCAGCAATTAGTTAAATTGTTTATCGAGTTTCTCAGTCAGCTGCAGTTTGTCTGATCATAATGATTATAGAAAACCTTTAATCTGAATAGTTATTTTAATCCAGATTTTCCCAGGTGGGCTGCCCTCCTCATTTATATTGAGAGTAAAATCAATAATAATAAAAAAAGAAAACTCCTCATGTTGTAAAAGCTCAGTAATGGAGGAGAGTGGTTACGTTGAGCTGCTTGATGTCCATTTCAGACGATATTTGCTGAAACATCAACTCTTGTCATCTGTATGAAATGCTATAAATTTGAAATATATTAGGTGTTTGTTTTTTTTATTCAGAGCAATTCATCCTTGTGTTGTCATTTGGGTTAATTCTTCTTTGCAGATTTGTTTTCAATAGGTGAGGCTGTATGGGTTTTGAAGCAAGAGCGACTTGTTTCATCTGTTTACAGTCCGAACTTTGACTAGGCCACTCCAGAACCTGTTGGATTTTTGTCAGGAAACAGAATTTCTGATTCAGTCCATTATGACAACTTGTCCAGGTCCTGAACCAGCAAAGACAATTCAGCATTGTCACACTAATGCCACCGTGTTTCTTTTTTTTTTTCTTCTCTTCCCCATCTGCTTCCTTTTTACTTTCCAGATGCAATTTTGTTGCTTGACTCACACTTTTAAAAAATTCCACACCAAAGTTTTGGATCATTATGATTTGTGCCAAATGTGAATGATCACTTTCTGTTCTTTTTTGTGACCAGGAGTTTTACCCTCTCAATGTTCCATGGATGCCATTTTTGCCCCATGTCCTTCTTATTGTTAAATCATCACTTCTCAACTTTACTGAGATAGTTGAGGCCTGCAGTGCTTCCAGTTGTGTAGATATTGTGTAGCCTTCAACAGTGGAGTGTAAAATAGCAGAAGGCAGCTTTCGAATTGTTGGCATTAGTTGCTCTATGGTCAAAATTGGCTTTGAGACAAGCTAACAGATTTTTCTTTTCAGCATTAAAGCAAACTTAATAAATCAGTTAAACTCTGTAATCAATACCACCATTTCTTGGAAAAAAAAAAACGTGTCCAGTCTAAATTTTACTCATCATTTCTTCTGTAGCTGATTTCTAAATCTTTTATTTTTCTTATTATAGGAAAATAAGTTATAGTATTGGCTAATTGTTTATTTCTGAAACACTATTCACTAGTAGCAGTAAGAAGGTACTGCTGATGATAGTCCTGTTAACAGGCAAAATGATCTAAATTGTTTAATTTTGTTAAACTATGGAACTATATTCCCTCCTGTCCCTTTAGCCTTTTCTAAGATGACACTGCTGTTGCCAAACAAAAAGACTGCGGCCACACGCTGCGGTGACTCACACCCAATCTGTTCCTCAATGAACAATATATGTCACAATGCCACATTCTGTACAGCCTATCATACCTTACGGTTTGCCAAAGAGTATAAAAAATGAGCTTTTCACTGTGATTTCATTGGAACCGTGTGATCCTTTCTGATAGTAAGAGATTTATGTTCCGGGCCTTTAGCAAATTATTGGCACCCTTGGCAAATATTTACACAAAGCCTTAAATTAGCCTTTTATTGACTTTTTTTTGTTGTTGTTGTTTAAAGCTCACCCTCATTACTGTTTGCGGTGGCAAGACAAACACTGGTCCTCACTCAACTTTGCTACAGTTAGTTGTGTAACTTTAATTGGCACAATTGATTGGTTGTGAGATATTTAAATGGAAAATTTGCTAATATTTTCCCATCTTTAAACAGTTAAATCAGTTATGAATACATTTATTCCAGCTATATTCTGGATTTTTCTCAAATGTGCAGGTTTGTGAGGTTTTACTGCAGGCTAATTAAAAAAAAAAATTACTATTACTTACTAGATGTGCAAATTTTTGTGTAGAGTGCCACATTACTGATGGATTACTAATAATATAGTCGACTCATTCCACATTATAGATAGGTGTCTGGCCCTGTAACATTAAATACTTCATCCACAGACCACTTGAGGATATTTCTGGTTGCTTACAACATGGTGGTTAGGTTTGCTAGAAATAAAAACTCTGCTATCTAAAAGAATCCTAGTTTAACATGCAGAGTATCTGGTAACTTCTGTTCAGCTGATGCTGACAGAGCTTTGCACATTATGTTCATATAGATTTTCCTGCCCTGAGTAGACAATTACATAGTGATGGCTTTGTGTAAATAATTTGAAGTCTCTTTGGTCGACGTACGTTTTAGACATACAGATGTTTTGTAGTCAGAGATCATATATAAAGTTTACCTTAGATGTAGGACTTCTTACATGTCTATTTTCAAGATGTAAGTTGAAAAATATGTTGGTAATTCATTTGACGGGGTGTGCATAAGACTGACACAACGCTGTCATAAACATGACATAACATCTGTTATGAGCCTGAAGGATTCTTTATGAGTACCTGACTTTTATCATTTTATCATTTACCGAATGTTTTTCATTCAGTAAATAATGACACTTTTAATGCAAAGTTGCTCTAAAAGTTGCATTGAAAGTTGATTAAAAGTGCCAAATTTGCAATAAAGTGTCATTATTTTGTAAATGCTGCAAAGTTGGAACTTTTAATGGACTTTCAATGCAACTTTTAGAGCAACTTTGCATTAAAGTCTCATTATTTACCAAATGACACTTCATGATAAAAGTCAGATACATAACAGATGTTATTCAGGATAACTGTCATAGTCATTCATTAAGACTCCTTCATGTTTTTGACAGTGTCATGTCAGTCTTATGCACACCTCATCCAATCAAGTGTTACCAATATGTTTTGCAGGAGGAATTCATCGCTTCTTTCAGCACTGAAGAAACAAGAATAAAAGTTGGGATTTCTATTTAATTACCATTGTGGAAATATTTTTTTGTTTCCTTTCAGTGATTATGTACTTGTGGATGCACTAATTGAGAACATAGTGACCAAGTAAAGTATTTATAGATCTTTGTTGTTTGTTTTTTATTTCCACAGGCCGAGAGTCTAGATGGAGCTCTTTTCGTGCCAGACATCAAACTACACAGTAACCCCTCTGCGTTTAATGTCTACTGCAATGTGCGACACTGTGTTCTGGACTGGCAGCAGAAGGAGGCCTCCCTCGCTCTGGCCTCCAGGACCTCGGTGCAGAGCGGCGACTCGGACAGCGAGGAGGAGGAAGAGTACCGTGAGCCGGCGGTAAAGCTGCCAAAGGTATGAACCAAGAAGGATGGTTTTTTTGTTTGTTTGTGGCAGTTTTGAAGTGGTGTCATTGTTTGTGTCTTGGCAGAGACTATTGTAGTTTTGAAGAACTTTTGATGGCTCTAATTGCTCTAACTTTTTTTCTTTTTCTTTTTTTAACCTGGAAACTTTGTAATTTTGTTGATATAAGAATTGTTTTGGGCTACAACTTTTCCTTTTGGTTTAGAATAGAGTCAACCTGTGGACTTTTGACATGTTGCCATGGCAGTGGAGTAATTAAATTATGACCCTTGTGCCCGGGTAATTACTCAGGCATTGCCATTTACTGTAACAAAATGGAATATTTTCTTATGTAAAACAACATGGCTAGAGGTGATCTTGTTTTTGTTTTTATGCGGTTATCAGAACTCAGGAATGGAGCAGCTGTTTGGAGACTAAGGGTGTTTAATGTTTGTTTACAGCTATTGCAGGGCCAATAAGGTGGTAAACTTAGTCTCTCAAGCAAACTGTTTACACAATTATCTGCCAATTATTCACTGGTGGATAAAAAAATAGGCTCGGTGCTTGACAGGTGTCGTGCCTGACAACAGAGAAAATAAGTAAAAGGATGTTTTCCGTTTGTGGAAATTGGGTTAGAAATATAACTTAATGTTTTAATCTTTCAAAACAATATAGTATCAAACTTTTTTAATATATTTTTTTCAATTGTTTTTCCACATTTCACTCACCTTATCCCCAGTTCCTGATGGTTTGTAAATGCTGTTGATAAAGGAACAGGCAGTCTTATTCATGCTTATTGGGACTTGAGTTGTAGTTACCAGAAATCTAGCATGTGTAAATTGCAGTCTACCGATTCTTAACATGTCACTTTGTTGGTGTGCTATTTTTACATGCGTGCAGTTTGAGCTTAAATATGGGTGCAGGCTTGGACTCACAAATGCAGAACTGGACTAACATTTTGTTAATACAGCCACTCCTGAATGTGTCCCTAAAAATTAAATGTTAATTATCTCCCGTTGTGCGGTACCCATTAAAAAGTTTTTGTTTGTTCCTTTTTTTCAGAAGTCCTCTTTCATTCACGCTTTTTCGCTTGAACAATATTGCGTCTTGAATGAATTACTGCATCAGAGATGGAAACCTAATAATCCTTTTCTTTAGTGACTCTCTTCACCTCTTTCTGTTTGCACTGCCCACTGAAGATGCTAACAGAACATCATTTGCAAAGAGCGAAGATGAGACCTGCAACAAGGTCCAAAAAACACTCGTTGATTGGAAAACTAATGCCACCCAAACCCTCCTCAGCTCAGACGTTTCACCCCAGGACGGAGGTCACTCTGCTTCTCCACTGTATAGTTAAAACTGTTACTGAAGCAGTGCTTACCAAGTAAATATTCCACAGCAATGTAGATTCTTTCACTACGAATTATGGTAAAGAGATACAAGTCTTGATGCTTACATAATCTCTGAGCCAAACTCTTTGATGACACAACACTTTTTAGGTTTTAGTTTTAATTCCATCGTATTGTAACTGTTGATGACAAGATATATGTTGCAAATATTTGTTGGCAATGCTAACAACATGAATGTGTTGAGAAAACAATCCTTTTTAAAATTAATCCAGAAGTTATCATTAACTCTATCCATCTTGTCTTTTTTTAATTGGACTTTTATGCAATAAAGTTTACTTTTTAGTAAGAGAAGAAGAGGTCTTCAGAGGTATTGCAGCATTACTTGGTTGTCTAACAAGCCTGGTTAAAAAAGATGGGAAAGGACATCTGTTTCTGGGCAAAACTCTTCCACATATGTGAACATTCAATTACAGCTGACATTCAATGTACTAATTGGATATTTAAGCTGACCCAAGTAACTATGCATACTATAGGATATTGTGCAGAGTAGGATTCCAATCCTTTGTTAATCGACTCTTTGAATTAAAATATGTAGAAAGAAAAACATTTTGTGTTAGCAAAATGTTCAATGTCTTTTCTCACTGACCCTTTACACAAACCTGCTTCCTTTCTCATCTGCAGATCATCGGCATTGGCCTGTGCGGGGTTTTTGAGCTGATTAAAGAGACTCGGTTCTCTCACCCATTATTGTGCCTGCGCAGCCTGCAGGCTTTGTTGGACATGCTGCAGGGACAACAGCCAGAGGGTTTTCAGACGGAGCCGCCTGATGTGTTAGGTAAACTTCTACTTGCACTTGCCTTTCTACAATGGTAATTATTACTTATTGTTCTATTCTACTTTCCAAATATCTAAGTCCTCCACTATTTTTTATTTTGTTTTGTTTTTAGAGTCTCTTTTCCAGCTGCTGTTGGAGACCACGGTCCGGAGCACAGGGCCCAACGACCCAACTGGACAGGACATCACCGCTCTGTCTTGTGCATGCCTTTTCAGCCTTGTGGTGGCTTGGGGAGATACAGGCAAAATCCTGCAGGCTGTTTCTGCCATTCTCACAAATAATGGTAGCCATGCTTGTCAGACTATACAGGTAATTAACTACTAAGCTTACTTTAACAGGTTCAAATTAGCAGGTAGTCTGACAGATCAGTCTTATTCTCAAAATTATACATCTATCTTAAATTTTTTGGATCTTTTTTCCAATCTCCCATTCAGTGACTCCAATAGTGATTATTTACCTGCAGGAGGTATCTCAAAGCTATGTTGTTTTAATTAGAGGTTATAACCTGTCATATTTCATGAGAAGACACCTGGTCCCAAATGGGAAGGAAAAACATAGATAAAAATTGGGTGTAGCTTAAAGTTTCCTTTTTTTCCCCCGGTCCATTCTGAGTTCCATAACATAACTTTAGCTGCCTTCGTCCATTTCCTCTGTGCACAGATGCTCAGGGCCACGTCTGGACAGCTCAAATTGAGTTTTGTAAAATGTCAAGCTGCTCTGATTCTCCTTTTTAATCAAGTTACTCTGCTTGAATTCCTCTGTCGGTTAGCTAATCTTCTTTTTGCGTCTGCCTTTCAGCTTCTGCATCCTCTTTCTCTTGTTTTATTTTGACCTAAAAAAAAAAACAAAACACACTTTAGTCGTATGTAGAAAGAACTCTGTACTTGATCAAGGATTCACCGGATCGCTCTAGACTCAGATTTTATCCCTCACTATGCTAATAAATACGCTTATGTTTTATGTATTGCCTGGATTGTGAGTCATCACAATGTGGTACAAAGTGTGTTGCTTGGTTGTCCGTGGGTAAGCATTTGTGAAATCAGTGGCATTTGTAGTCACTTTCATGGCAATGGTGTCGGTTTGTGTGTTGTGTGAAAATGGATTTAGAGAGAAATGTAAACACACAGTTTACGAAACTTTAGAACAGTTTGCCTCAGATCTGCTGCAAATGTAAATATCAGGAAGTTCCACCTTTTTCTAATCAGAGGTTTGCCTCCTTCTCTTGTTCAATCAAACCAGGTCCCCACCATATTGAATGCACTACAGCGAAGTGTCCAGGCTGTCTTGGTGGGGAAAATCCAAATCCAGGACTGGTTTGGAAATGGGATCAAACGTGCTGCACTGATGAACAAATGGGTCCTGAAGGAGGTGTCCATCGATGAAGACGAGCGCTGCCTTCTACAAACTGATGGCTCTTTCCTGTATTTGCTCTGCAAAGATGGACTCTACAAAGCTGGATCTGGATATAGTGGTACTGTCAGGGTATGTGGCTCTTCAGGTTTTGCTTTTGACTAGTTGTTTGAAACCTAAGACAAGAAGTTAGAGAAGCTCACAGCATGTAACTTCAGCAATTTAGAAAAAATTACATTCAACAAAGCATTAGTGGAGGTCGTCAACTCACCAAAGCTCAATTCCCCACAGGGACACGTCTACAACTCCACATCTCGAATCAGGAATCGAAAGGAGAAAAGGTCATGGCTTGGCTTTGCTCAGGTAACTAGTGCCGCCTCTGTTTGCACAAGAAATATTCGAAAAGCATTTAATATGATAAATTTTGCTGTGAAGTATCAAATATCAAGTTGTTCAGATTTTTCAAATCATGGTTTAAATTGTTTTGTTTTTTTTCCATTTTCTATTCATGTTTTTTAAAGAAATCTCTATGGAGAAATCTCTTACTGTTTGAAAGCTAATTAGCTAAGTAGCTTTTCTTTACTTAAAACAAGAACATCCATTGAGATGTTTTACAATTTTGATAGAAAAATATTTTAGCTTATTTTCTCTTAAGCTAACATTAGCATAATGGGTAATACTGCAAAGTACTTTCTATTAGCATATTGGCTAGTGGTTGCTAAAGTCAGCTTAACATGATGATTTTAGCATGTTAGCAGGCAGATGCCTTTTTTTCCAATGCTAGTGCCACTTTTAGCACTTGAACTGTTGTTGGCTAAATTCAGGCTAACATACAAGCTATTGATTATTTTTTGAGGAATTCATGATGATTTCAAAATTGTAAACTTATTTTTTTGTTGTATTACCTACTTTTAAGATAACACTTCTATTTTTATGGCTGCCACTTAAAAGTTCAGCAATTCTTTTTGTTTCAGTTTAGCTTTTTTAGGAGAGCAGTCCACCCATTCAATCTATGGCGTTCAGGCAGTATCTGTAGAGTTAATGCGATTTTGTTTTTTCTCTAGTTTGACAATAAGGTCACATTTTGAGGGAACCAGTGTCCCGTTGTTGCTGTTGAATATGGTTTAATAACAATCAGCAATCTGTTTTAAGGAAGATCTGAAATACTTAAAATAATACGTAACATCCTAGTTTTATGTTTTGTGACAGTCCTGCTAAGAAGAGTCTGCTGTAATTTCAGATGAGTAATAGTGTCAGTGTTGTGTCTTCAGGGGTACTTGTTGTATCGGGACACAAGTAACCACAGTATGTCGGCTATCAAGATTAACCCTGAAACCCTGGAACATGAGGGGGTGGTCACCATGCCAGGTACAAAGGAAACACATTTACATGCTTTCATCAGTGTGCTGTTAAATTTGGCCAATGTTAACTTAAGCAATGCTATATTCACTTTGTCTCTTGCTGCAGGTCAACATTCAGATGGGCAAAACATCATATTCACAGATGGAGAGTACATTAACCAAATAGCAGCCTGCAAAGATGTAAGTTTTCATAGGTTTTTGTTCTTCTTACATCGTATCTAATATAATAGCAAAATATTTCAAGCTTTCCACATCTTTCAGAAGAAGGCTTAAAGCTGCATTTATAAAAGTCCCTAACTTTTTATTACTAATCCTGGAAAGAGAACTCAAGCAGCACACCAAATAGGAAAAACTGATAACTTGCTTTAAAAAGTAAAGGCAATCAGTTTTCCTTATTCTCGGATGTTTAAAAGAGTCAAATAGACCCTGGAAACATCTCTAAATGTCTTTTCATTATTATCCAGGGAAGGTGTTCAGAGTTCTTTTAGACAGCTGACTAGTGAGGGAGGGAGAGCACTGAATTAGTCGATTTTCCATAAAACAAGAGAAAACTTTCTCTGGTGCCTCATAAAAAGAGATTTGAACATTATGATGGAAGATTTTTAACAGTTTCAAATTTGAAACTTATAAAAAAAAAAAAAAACTAACAAAAAAAACAAAATCTTGGTATACTTTGATACCTCTACCAACCCATGGCTACCCCTTACCAGATTGCACCAGATAAACTTAAGGTGACTATAAAAATTGAATCACATTCCGACTATATTTCAACTGAGAATATTCTTAGATAATAAATTAATGTAAATGGACTTCAAATAGTATTTTTCTTAGTCAAACTGATGTTAGTTGCCTCTGTTTATTCTCTGTGTATAGCACATGTTTCACTCCCTGAAATCCTCAGGTGATCATCAGCTGTGCCACAGAGAGGCCTCTCATTGTATCCCTTCATCTAGATGTGTGTGGGCGTGGCAGCTGCGGCCCCACATGTGTGTACTCTCCAGAGAGCTTAACCTCTCTAGCGAAAGCACTTTGTAATGGGAGTGGGGGCAGGGTAATATGTGAAATCCATACATCCACTGTAAGAAGAAGCCTTTTTCCCAGCAAATTGGATGGATGGAGTGTTGTTTGGAGAGGAGGAGTTTGTCTGCATTCGTCAGTGAAAAAGCTGCACAGAACACTTACAGTTAATTGATTGGATGAATATCCAATACATGACTGTGATTATTGCCATCCTGAGTTATAGTTTCTGTTCACTTGAAGTCGATTCCTGTTTTCTGCTCTGTAAATAGTTGCTTTTGTCTACATTTCTTTACTGCCTCACTTGTCTCTGGCAGATGTATCATTTTACAGGCATAGAGCTGAGTCTAGTAGGATTTAAGTCAAGATGCTTGAATCTCTTAGAAATAATTTTAATAAAAATAAAAAATAAAAAGATTTTCTGCAGCTTATATAAACTTGTTCTGATCCCTTGAATCTGTCCACATTTTGGCATGGTATAACCACAGACCTCCATGTATTTCTCTGGAATATTTTGTGACACAAAACACAAAGTTGCCCACAACTGTGAAGTGAAAAGATCTTTTCAATATCTGTTGCAAACAAAAATCTGGAAAGTGTGGCATGCATTTGTATTCTGTCCTCATAATCTAAAAAAAAACAACAACAAAAACTATTCAATTTAAGGAGCACAAGAAATATGTGACAGAAAGTGCTAATTTCAGATAAATTCAGATGTGATTCATATGAAATGTATTTTTGTACCTGCAAGATGATGTTTGCATCAAACACTGAACTTATTGATTGTTTAAATGGTTGCAACTGGATAAACAACATTCAGTGACAGTGTTTATGTTTAATATGCCTTTAATACCAAATGGCAAAAGTTTTGTGTTGTGAAGTCAAACAACGTTTCCTCTGTGATGCCCTCACTCCTGCAGGACGGTTTTGTTGTGCGAATTTACACCATGAGTTCAGACCCGGCTCTGCAGCAGGAGCTGCAACTGAAGCTGGCAAGGAAATGCCTGCACGCCTGTGGCATCTCTCTCTTTGACCTTGAAAAGGATCTACACATCATCAGTAAGTGATACAAAATGAGTCTGTGGGTGCTGAGTGTCATATGGGGCTTTACAGCTGCTTACAGCTGCAACAAGTACTTAGTTGTTGTAGGGGTGTGTGATAGGCTGGAAAAAAATGTGCATTATATATATATATATAAAATTGTGTTTTTTTTAAAATTCATGCCATCCTGCAGGATGGTTTTTTTCAGTCATCTGTTTTTCCCTCAGGCACTGGCTTTGATGAAGAGGCAGCGTTGCTTGGAGCTGGCAGGGAGTTTGCTCTGATGAAAACTGCCTCTGGAAAGGTGAGCAGTCGGGTGTCTGAACATTTAAGAGTAATGAAAGCTAGCGCAGCGTCAACAGCTAAGCTTTTATCTTGATAAGGGTAGGCCAAACTCTCTGCCTCTAAAAGTGTATGCAAATAATTTCAGTGCACTTTTTCTCCACTTTACAGATACTATTAATAATCATCTAAATAACATACTTGGCGCATACAAGCTGTATTAACCAAGCTAGGAATGTATTTTTTCAGAGGCTCTTTTTCTAATTAAGCCTAGTAGCATGTTTTTAGAAAGATTGAAGATCCTACGGGTGAAACTGCTTTATGTGTAGGATAACTCGTTTTCTTTGGAGCACATTCAGCGAGTACTAAGTTGAAGTAAATAATTGACATATTTTGAAAAGTGTCATCTTGATGAGAGCGCTTACTATGTAGGTGGTTAAGGGTGTGTTGGAGGGTGTGGTTGGTTGTACGTTGAGTCTAGGTGTGGTGCAGTGTGCCTGTTTTGCAGATAGCAGCTCATGTTGGCGACATGCTGCATATTTATGTTCCTGATTTCAAAGCATTTTATCTGCAGTTCCCCCTCCCTCGTACCATCTTTGTTTTTTGGTTTATTCTCTGCTGTTCACTCTACTAACATAAAGTAGAGGGAATAATAATAATTTAGAATTAATTATAAATAATACATTTTTAGTAATAATTTATAAAAATTATTATTGTGAATATGTATGTGAATACCATTAACCTATTTTTCTATTTTAGAGTATAACTCTACTTCCTAAGATTGATTAAAAAAATACTGACTTTTTATTAGAAAGGGTTCATTTTGGCCACTTTTAAAGAACTGAAGCATTGGTGTTCCTCATAAATGATGTCAGCTAACATAATTGTCACTCACCTAAATTAACGTTTCCATGGTATTACTTTGCCAATATTTACCTCAGCGATGAATAAAGAGCAAAGTGAAGAATATGACTAACCTGCAGCTTTATTCCTCTTCCTGTCTTTGTTGTTCTTGCAAATCTGCATCTGGTCTCGCTCCCTGCATGCAGCAGGCTCTAGTGAGTTGCCAACCAAAACAAAAAAGCTGTTTTGAGACCATCAAGCCTGTAACAGTTTATTTCTTGATTTTCTTTTGTTGTTGTTGAGAAACTCTACCATAGTGTGTGGGGAAAATTCTCTTTCTAATATAGTTAAAACTTGATTTTAACTATATTCAACAAGCACAGTCAGCAGTTTTGCAACAATCTTCCAACATGTTCTTTTCTCAGATCTACTACACAGGAAAGTACCAGAGCCTCGGTATTAAACAGGGTGGCCCATCAGCCGGTAAATGGGTGGAGCTGCCCATTACAAAGTCTCCAAAGATCATTCAGTTCTCGGTTGGCCATGATGGCTCCCACGCCCTTCTAGTGGCTGAAGACGGGAGCGTTTTCTTCACTGGCTCTGCCAGCAAGGGAGAGGACGGGGAATCCAGTAGGATATATTCCCAAATACATTCAAACATTCGTAAAGTAACATTGGGTGTTGATTTAAGCAGATGTCTTATTTCCCGTTGCAGCTAAAAGCCGCAGGCAGCCCAAGCCGTACAAACCCAAGAAGATGATAAAACTGGAGACAAAGACAGCTGTGTATACTGCTTGCAATAACGGCAGCAGCAGCATCGTCACAAAGGATGGAGAGCTTTATATGTTTGGCAAGGATGCCATTTACAGTGACAGCGCCTGTAAGTTGACCGGAGTATTTCAGCTTTACTTTTAAGAACAAGTTTTACACTCGCTTGAACAGGATTTCTCTTGTTTTTGTTTTGTCACATTCATTTTATGTCTCTCCACAGGCCAAGTGACGGATCTTAAAGGCCATTTTGTAACTCAGGTTGCCATGGGGAAGGCTCATACGTGTGTTCTCACTAAGAACGGAGAAGTGTGGACATTTGGGGTTAATAACAAGGGCCAGTGTGGCAGAGACACTGGAGCCATGAGCCAGGCAGGGAAAGGTGAGCAGATGGACGGCAGACTAAACCAATAGCCATTAAATTACACACCCGCGATTTTAATAGAGTTGCATAAGCACTCCGATGTCCTCAGACTAATTTCTCGTTCTGGTGGTGCGTGTGTTTATTGTAGCATTCGGCGTTGAGAGCATGGCCACGGCCATGGATGAGGACTTGGAGGACGAGCTGGAGGACAAGGAAGAGAAGAGCATGATGTGTCAGCCGGGCATGCACAAGTGGAAGCTGGACCAGTGCATGGTTTGCACTGTGTGTGGAGACTGCACCGGGTACGGTGCTAGTTGTGTCAGCAGTGGGCGGCCAGACAGAGTACCAGGAGGGTAAGCTGGCGATGGAATAAGAACATGTTTATGTGCAGTGCCTTTTAAAATTATTAATTATAATGTAATAAATTAACTATCCGTTTATGTTTATCTCTGGGTTAGTATCTGTGGTTGTGGGTCTGGAGAGTCTGGCTGCTCAGCGTGTGGTTGTTGTAAGGCCTGCGCCAGAGAGCTGGACGGTCAGGAAGCCCGACAGCGGGGGATTTTTGATGCTGTGAAGGAGATGATCCCACTGGATCTGCTGCTAGGTATTTCACCACTTGTGTCTTATCACTTTAAGCCTCATTTTAATTAAGCATGCAAACAGACAAAATATAAGCATGGATGTTTGCAAGTGCCTTCCTTTTGCAAGTGCGTCATGTTTGGAGGTTGAATGCATTCTAGTAAAAAAAAAAAAAATTTTAATTGTTGCCAAATTATCCTGATATTCATGCCATATCATCACATACGACTCAAACATTTTGCTATAGATTTACAAAAGTAAAATTAAGCTTTTTCTTCTTTTTAGAGAAATCTGAATGTAATACAAAAAATATAAATTAATATGTTAAAAAGACCTCTCGTTCAGTTGTCTTATATAATACAACCTAATTTATGTGCTTGTCGAAATCTGTTTTTGGGAGGATAAACCCATTGATGTTTTGCAAAAGAAAACTCACAAATGAAAAAAACTCTCTTGGATTTGGTATATTTATAAAAAGTAGCTTTAATTTACTTAAGTAATTAGCCTCGAAATATCTTTAAATAAACCTTCCTTCTCGTTCTTGCATTTTCATACTTATTTTTCTTTTTTTTTTTTCTTTTTGCATAAATGGTTTGCAGCGGACTAGTCACTCCTCTTGTTTGTGTCTCACATAAATCCAGGATCAAATGCATGTTACAATCTTAAGCACAATTGTTTATTTTCACAATCTTTAAAATTGATTAGGAAAAAGAAAATTACTGTTGAAATTATAGGAATATACAAAAGCTTTGACTCATCGTTTGTACAATGAATTTTTAGAGTTTGTTTAAAGCAGTGTTTTTCAGGCCTGTCATTTCTTTTGTTAAATTTGTAAAAAAAAATTAATAAAACAAATAGTGACACGTCAAGACGTTCCTAAGAAAAAACAGACAACAAGAGAACTTGCTCTACCTCTCAATTTCAATCCAGCCTTTGTCATTCTTTCTTACATTTTCCTAAGGATATCTTCCACTTCACAATCATGTACCAGTTTGTGTTTGATTGAGTCATAAACTCCCAACGACGTACTGTTTAGTTTGTGGTCGTAATGTGAAAAAGTTCAAGATACATGAGCTGTTGTTTAAGGCCATTAGTACACAATATGCTACCGATATTACATTCTTCTTTGCAGTTGTCTGAGTGCTGCATCTCATAAACTTGTCAGTGTTCACTCTTTGTTAAAATGCTTGTGTTGCACAGTCACTTGCTTTCGCCATCAAGTCCCTCCTTTGCTCATTGATGTTTGTCTTGTTCTGCTCTGCTCTGCCTCATCCTCCCACCTCCGCCTTCATCCCGTTTGGGGCGCCCTTTACCCCGGGGCCTTTTATGTTTTCAGCTGTGCCTGTCCCTCCCCCTCCAGGAGTTAACATTGAGGAGCACCTTCAGATCCGCCAGGAGGAGAAGCGTCAGAGAATCAACCGCCGGCATAGGTTGGAGGAGGGAAGAGGTATGGGCCAAAAGATGGAGAAGAATGCGGTTTGGAAATAGCGTTTTAATGCTTCAAAGTTTTGGTGGGGATATTCAGGATACCTGGCTGCTGGGATGGATTATTAAAATGTGGATTGACAGACAGTAGGTCTATCCTTTTTAGTTTTGGATTGTTTACTGATGTGAGGCAACAGCTTTGGGTTTTTGTGCCCTGGTGACTTCCCTCTTCCTTGTCACATATTTTTCCGTGTCTGTGTATTGTTGTGATGTAGTATTACCATGTATTTCTATCCCATTTGTGAGCATTGTGCATGCATGTGAAAGTTTTTTTCTCCCCCAGGCCCTCTTGTTTTTCCTGGTCCCATTTTTATGAACCAGCGTGAGCAGGCCCTAGCCAGAATAAGACCCCTTCAGGCACTCAGGCATAAACGGGACAAGCACAAAGGTACTATGGTCTTCACTAATTCAGCGGGTGCGGAGACGCCCCTTTGACCCATCTCCCAATCTGGCTGTCCCATCCACCTCCTTTCACTCTCTGAAGGAAGGACTCTTTAAAGCCTGCACCAGGATAAACACCTGCTGGCATGGAGGACTGTACACTCAGTAGAGTTGGTTAAAGACTTCTTTACAGAAAAGGTTTATCATCTGATGTTTATTTGCTGATTAGCATTTCTTTTATTGTCCTTGATACTAATATTAATATCACGCATGGTATTAAAACAAAACCATGCATAAACCATTTCTAAATCAGTTCCACGTTATCATCAATGACATCCTTGATGCTGCAGCGGCTATTTGTCTTGACAGCAACGTATTTTGTCTCAGCAAAACCTTTTTGTTTCTAAAAATGCATCTGATTTTACACGTACAGCCAGTCGTCGGTAAACTAATGACTTGCTTCTGCTGAGGTTTTTATGACCAGCAGTTTTAGTTGGACAAATTTACGGACACAAGTTTAGAATTTGTATATCATAGTACCGTATATTCCTGCATATAGTTAAAGGCCATTGACAAAATTACCGCTCTTAAAAATAACTTGCTTTTCGCAAAATAATTATAAATGCAATAATTAACCATTCCTAGATGCAAGATTATTCTTTCTTTAGATGTTATACAAGTAACATATTTCACTCAATGCACCTAATTGTGTGCAGACAAAACATGCAGAAAGCTGTTTCCTGCTTCATAAACGTACTACTTTGTTCTAAAAGTTGTAAAATTGGCAGAATTCTTGTTGCCCTTTAAGCAGATCTTTCCTAAACTGGAAGATGTGTAAAGTGTGTGGAAACAGAAAGCTGCAACATGGCTTCTCTTTTTCCCATTATAACTAATTAAAAAAAAATACTTTTGGGAAAATACATATATATTTTCTTTAGATCAGCAAAGTAACGTGCAACGTCAGTTCTGCACACCGAAAGAAGGTTATTGTAAAACGTTGACTGAGCAAAATGTGGCTGCATAACATGGATCAGGAGTTGAGTTTAGTTGGGGAAACTGTTTTTGGTAAATGAAAATTCAAAAATGGTTTTCTAAGGACAAAAATCAGAATTAATAAATGGTTTAGCTTCAATTTCTAAGGAAAACACCCTGCAATAGTATACTTGCTATGTGTGTTTTCCCATTCTTCTATAAAGTAATAATATTGCTGTACTTTGTTGCTCAGCCTTTTTGTGTTTTTATTTTATTTGCAGTGTTTATTTTACTGCATGACATACCTGACAGCTCAAAATCTGCAACACATGCTTGTTAGTTTGTTTTGAGCTGCCTATTTCTGAAAGTGTCTTGATTATTGAGCAGTTCAAATTTGCAGAGGGCTGTAGCGTTTCAGACCCAGGTGGTTGGTGAATTATCCAGAACCTTCAGAAATTTGTGCCCTGAGCCTTGTCCTAAAAAAATAAAAAAGAAGCAGGCATAGGTGGCTGTGTGAGTGTGTTGAAGAAAGCAGAGGATTATTCCTTCACTGTAAAATCTGTTTTTAAACGGCTCTGGGCTAGAAAAGATTGAGAAAATGTCCAGTCATACTTTATCCCTGTGATATTATTATAATTTTTTTGTTCTCTTTTGGACTAATGCATGGAAGAAATTTTAATTTAAACTGCCCCGATGCCAAACGGCCCTTTTCCTGCACAACCGTTAGCCCCTCCCTTCTATTCCAGCATGTTTTCCCCTTTTTTCCTCTCATTTTCTTTTGAGTCCTCTTTCCCCTTCAGCTCTGTTTCTCAGGACTCTGCAGACACCCACCTCGGCGCTCTAAAGCCGCCTCTACACTTCTCGGTATTTACCTTCCACTCAGACATGCTGACTTCAGTGTTTTTCTTCTAGATGGTAGCAGTGAGCGCGGAGAGAAGGATGCCAGCAAAATTACCACTTATCCCCCCGGGGCGGTGAGGTTTGACAGTGAGCTGCGAGCCGTTCAAGTCAGCTGCGGTTTTCACCACTCAGGTAAGGGCTTTCTTGTCTTTGCTGTTTTAGCCCTTTGATGGTTTTGTCTGGTTGCTATAAACAAAACTTGCTTTACAGTGGTGCTGATGGAGAATGGAGATGTCTTCACGTTTGGGTATGGCCAACACGGTCAGCTTGGTCATGGAGACGTCAACTCCAGGTAACAGATTGATGATATGCAATGTTGTTAGAAATTTATACTAATGGCCACAAAGCTGGAGTTTTGCAGCTACATTCTGGAGCCCAGAAAATGGGTTAGGTTGTTTAAACACAGGCGATTCTCCAAACTAGCCAGCTAATTCAACATTTCTACCATGCAGGGGCTCTCCGACTCTGGTTCAAGCTCTGCCGGGACCGAGTGTCCAGGTGACGGCAGGCAGTAACCACACGGCCGTTCTCCTCATGGATGGGCAGGTCTTCACTTTTGGGAGTTTCTCGGTGAGAAAATGTAGCAATATAGTCTTCTACCTACACCTGGTCTGGATAGTTCTTATGACATGATAAAGTTGAGTAAAAGTTATGATTTGACAGTATTGACCAGAATGGCCGCATATTTTTAAAAAGGCGTAAAATGTCTTAAATTTATTGGGAAAATGCAAGTTGGCCTTAAATACGTTACAGGTCTTAAATTTTGTTGTGGCAGGACTGTTTAATCTCGAAGAGTTAGGTAGTGTTTTTTTTTTTCTCGAGGAATATTTCTGTTGGGTAGAAGTTTGTATCAAGTGCAGACATCTTTATTGTTTTCACCACTTTCTCATTTCTTTTGCGAACCTATATGAGACTAAAACAAACAAAATAAAAACTTTTAAGCTAGGCACTAAGGAGGTTGAGGCTTTAGAGAGCAACATGCAGTGTGAGAAGGACAAAGCTGCTGCCTAGAGCCACAAACAGACCCCAGAAATTTCAGTTTTTGAGATGTTTGATCATACAGCAGAATCCCCCAAACTCCCCCTGTATTTATAGTATTTTAGCCTTAAATTTTATTCAGCATGGCCTTAAAAAGGCATTACAAAGTCTTGAATTTGACTTGCTGAATCATGCAGTTTTCCTGTTAATATAAAAAACAAAAACAGAATGTGGTCTAATTTATGCCAAATGGGAGCAACAACAAAATCAGTTATGCCATCTTATTAAAAGAGCTTTACCATACGGCGTAAAATTTTAGCAATTTTGAAACTGTAACGTTCAAAACTTTGGTGTAATACCTGTACGTGGCTCAGGTCTTTTCATAATAAATGCATGTTTGCTTGAGTGCATTTCTTTTGCTTTTCAGTCTGACTGTTTGCTTGCTTGCTTGCTTTGTAGAAAGGGCAGTTGGGCCGGCCCATCCTGGACATGCCCTACTGGAATGCCAAGCCATCACCCATGCCCAACATCGGTGCCAAATACGGACGTAAGGCCACCTGGATCGGCGCCAGCGGAGATCAGACGTTTCTGCGGATCGACGAGGCCCTCATCAACTCTCACGTCCTGGCTACTTCTGAGATCTTTGCCAGCAAGCACATTATTGGGCTTGTTCCATCCTCTGTGTCTGAGCCGCCTCCTTTTAAATGTTTGCTAATCAATAAAATGGACGGAAGCTGCAGAACATTCAACGACTCTGAGCAGGAGGACCTGCAGGGGTTTGGCCTCTGTCTGGACCCGGTTTACGATGTCATATGGAGGTAAGTCTTTGGAGTCTTGTAAATGAACAGCTTTTCAGTTTTTGCTTGATTGTAAAAATAAGACCTGGACTTAAAATCTTTTAACCCCAACTATTTATTGAAGGTTCCTGCCGGCTTCAAAAGAGATGTGGTGTTACAACGCAGTAATAGCCGATGCTAGGATGCCCTCTGCAACAGATCTACAGGCTCGTTGTAGCATTCTTAGTCCAGAACTGGCATTGCCCTCGGGATCCCATGCAACCACCACTCGTTCCCATGGAGCTCTACACATTCTTGGTAATCCTCATATTCCTGACACAGTATTTAATAAACGCCTTTTGAGATGTCCAGTGATTTATTTATAATTTCTTAAAATTAAATTTAATCATAAGTATTACCGTGTCAGCATCTTGTAAAAATAAGTAACACCTGTTTTTTTTTTTTTTTTAAATCCATGTAAATGTTATTATTATGCTGCAATATTGAGCTTTTTCTCAAAGTTTTAGCAAAACAATTTTCCTAAAACTACTGTGATCAAAATTAGTTGATGTGCTGAAAAACTGTTTTTCTCGCTGCAGGTTGCCTGGATACATTAGCCGCCATGCAGGAGCTGAAAATGGGTGTAGCGAGTGCAGAAGAAGAAACCCAGGCAGTGATGAAGGTCTACTCAAAGGAAGACTACAGTGTCGTAAACCGCTTTGAAAGTAAGATGGAGTTAATGCTCAGAGTGAAAGCCAATGCACAGATTTTGATTGTTGCATCCTTGAATTATTAAAAAACCGACCTATCAACATTTATTTGATTTATTTCACCTGGCATTTATACTAGATTTTTTTCTAGTCTTCCTGTTTAAAAGCTCTGTCCTTCCAGTCTGTTCAGTTTTGTATTTCTATATTTGAAGACTGATGATTTGTACATTGTACAAATCCATAAATATGTCAGTGTCAGAGACTCCTGTTTTTCATTTATATTTTAAAAATTGTCTTGAAACCCTTCGAATCTGAAGCTAGAGTACTAGGGAATTTTTCTGGAAAAAATAAAGCTCCAATAAACTCTGAGGAACCTGATTTACAACTTATGGCAAATGAACTCTTTTTAGTCGGTGTAGCTTAGCTTCATTGATGCCATGATTAATCTCATAGGTCACGGAGGTGGCTGGGGTTACTCGGCTCACTCTGTGGAGGCCATCCGTTTCTGTGCCGATGCTGACATCCTGCTGGGTGGGCTGGGCCTGTTCGGCGGACGAGGGGAGTACACGGCCAAGATCAAGGTGGGAAATTTTGGTAATTTCCTTTAAGAGCTGATCATTTAACCTCTTAGCATGTGCTGCTTAGAGTATTTTGCTCATCTAGATGTTGGTAGTTGTAATGTAGTACTCAAACTCTTAAAAAAGAATAAGGAGAGACTCCTGTCTTAAACAAAATGTGTAGCTTTTTGAGCTGGGACCCGATGGAGGCGACCATGAGACTGACGGAGATCTACTAGCTGAGACCGATGTTCTGGCTTATGACTGTGCTGCCAGGTACGAATGACATTTCCTTGTTTTTTTTTTTTTAAAAGATTTCCCTTAGTACATTAGATTCCCCTCAGTGTCCTTTGCTTTTTTTGTGATCTGCGTTCGTGCTTTGCTTAAAATGATGTTTCTTTTTGTTTCCAGGGAGAAATACGCCATGATGTTTGACGAGCCGGTGCTGCTGCAGCTGGGCTGGTGGTACGTGGCGTGGGCCAGAGTCTCTGGCCCTAGCAGCGACTGCGGTTCCCACGGACAGGCAACCATCACAACTGACGATGGGTGAAATATTATTGCATTTAAGCCAATAAATATTTTTAACCCCTTGTATTAGTGTATCAAATGTATGTTTGCTTTTTTTAGTGTTGTCTTCCAGTTCAAAAGCTCCAAGAAATCCAACAATGGTACAGATGTTAATGCGGGTCAGATACCTCAGCTACTTTACAGGCAAGCAGAGCTACATTTCTACATTCTGTTGAAAGTTATTTAAGTATTGAAATGCCTGAAAAAAATATTCATATATTTTGTATTTTTCCATACTTTGTCTGAAAAAGGTATTCATTTGCTTTGTATTGTTCCACTTTTTGTCATGCTTTAATTGCAAACATAGTCCAACACAAAGTAAAACATAATTGTGAAGTAGATGGAAAATCTGAAAAGTGTAGTGTGCATTTAGAGACTGAAAGCGTTACCCATCATTGGGTAAAACCCAATGATCATTGTCCTGTATTTAGCTCTCTCAATGTTTCAATCAATTGTGACAAATCTATCTTTCTCTGCTAAACAAATCCATCCCCACAGCATCATGCTGCCGCCACCATAATGTACTCAAAGTGTTACTTTTCCACCACACAATGTTTTGCATGTAGACCAACATGTACAATCTAGGTTTTTTTTATTAAGGCTCTGTCTGCTTGTAGGTTTGTTATCAAATTTCAAATTCAAATCAAGTTTATTTATATTGAACATTTAAGAGTAACTGGGTAAATAAATGGCTTAATAATTTTTATGTTTAATACTAGGCTTCCATCCCATGATGGCAACGCTTCAAAAGGAAAACAGCAAACCAGTGAACCAGTTCATATCCTGAAGCGGTCATTTGCTCGGACGGTCTCGGTGGTGAGCTTTTTTTTTTTTTATTTGTGTTTTAGTAATGTTTGTAAGTGGGGTGTTTTTTTGCCACTGCTTTTGACTGTCACTTTGCTTGTAGGAGTGTTTTGAGTCTCTGCTGAGTGTTCTTCACTGGAGCTGGACCACCCTGGTGTTGGGAGTGGAGGAGCTTCGAGGGCTGAAGGGTTTCCAATACACAGCAACACTGCTGGACCTGGAGAGACTCCGCTTTGTTGGCACTTGCTGCCTCCGCTTGCTCAGAGTTTACATCTGTGAGATATTCCCCATTGCAGGTAGGAACGCCTAGAGAGTCTGGAAAATTATGTTGTTTAATCTAAGTGTTTTTCAGGTCTAGATAAAAACAAAGTACAGAAAAATGTTTTTTTTACACTTAATTTTCTTTCTCAAATGCATTCATCCATTACATGCTCTTGATTCATATGTATAGTCTTCAATTTTGTATTTGAATGTCCAGAATTGCATAAAAACCTGTTGAACTATCTAGAAAAAAATGCTTGCATAATAAGTATAAAATGTTTAAATTGACAAATTGTAGGAACCTTTATATTTCATTTCTTTCCAACACAGAAACTACTTAATATGATCAATCAGATCAAATATTAATCCGATTGATTTAGTAATCAGTTGATTGTTAAATTGAGCGCACACATACTCAAAAAAGGCTTTTTGGTGAAAAACATTTACATGTTCAGAGTAATTTAGCCAAAACTGTAGAAAACTATATACTCAAGTAGTATAGCTTCAGCTTCACCTGGTTCAGATTTACAAAAGGAATGCTATGATATTGTATTTTAGGCAGTAAAATGTTTTTCTTATAAAAAAAATAGTTTATTTGAATCTTTTAAAGTACTTTTAATATCTAAAATATATAATAAAATATATATAAAAAGGCCTAAATGGTTAAATGAGAAATCTGTAAAATGTTCATATTTTTAATCAACAAATGGTTAGAATAATTGCAAGATTAATTGACTACTAAGATATTCGTTAGCCGCGACCGTAAAAGAAACCAGTGTGTAATTATTAATGTGACTTTTCCTATATGCAGGTATTCTTACAGAAAATAAAATAAACACCACTTGTATTCATTACAAAAATAATAATGCTGTATTCTGTCTTTGACTTACAGCCAACACCAAAGCTGTAGTGGAGGAGTCCAGCAAGCTGGCCGAGTGCGTGGGAAAGACGCGCAGCCTGCTGAAGAAGATCCTGTCAGAAGGCATGGATAACTGCCTGACTAAACTGGATAATGACCCTCAGGGCTACCTGTCTCAGCCTCTTACCTTGCTGGAAGCTGTGCTGCAGGAGTGCCACAACACATTCACCGCTTGCTTTCACTCCTTCTACCCAACTCCAGCTCTGCAGTGGGCTTGTCTTTGTGATCTGCTCAACTGTCTAGACCAGGTAAGAGGATTTCATTCTTCCAGAAGCTAAAATTACCTTCACTGTGAGGGAAGAAAATAAAAAATTCTCTCTCTCATTGTAATCCAGGACATTGCTGAGGCAAATTTTCGCACATCCAGCAGCCGTTTGCTGGCAGCTGTAATGTCAGCTCTTTGTAACACTTCAGTCAAGCTGACATCCATCCTGCCCATTGCATACGATGGAGAAGTGCTGTTGCGTTCATTAGTGAAGCAAGTCAGCACCGAGAATGACTCTGCCCTTGCTCATCGCTTCCCCCTACTGGTGGCCCATATGGAGAAACTAAGCCATGTAAGTTTTGACAGCAGTGAACTTCACCCTGTGAATAGATTTTCTTGAATCTTATGTAACCGTTTCTATGGAATTTGCTTTTATCATTTTACATTTTTGGATTAGTATGGAAAGACGAAAACCAACTATGGAGAAATGTTTACTCAATTATATGGAAATTACATATATTCTGGTCTTTTTTTTTTTTTTTTTTTTATTGGACCAAAAAAAAAAAATATCAGTTTTGTCACAGTCACTAATAGGAAACCCAGTGATATACATGCTCATTCAAAAATCACCTAAGGCCGTTTCACCTGTTTTGGGTTTTCAATTGGACTTATGGATACCAAAAAATGTATGCCAAAATAAAGGAGTTAAAACAACTTCATATCCCAGCAACCCCAGGTTATAAACTCGGCTTTAAAAAAAAATCTGTATTTAGTAGTCGACTTATCCATTTCACCAAATCATAGATTTGAATTTTCTATACTAAATCAGGAGCCAACTCGATTAATTTAATTTGTATAATTTCACAATTTCCAGGACATAAAGATAATAAAGTAAAAAAAAAAAAAAAAAAATAGACCAAATCTTCACATTTTAATCTAGAGAAGTATGACGTTTTCAGATGGAAAGAAAAATGTGTTTTAACTCATTTATATCAGCATTTAAGAAAATTCCTATATGTAATGTGGCTTACTGTTTCAGACCGAAGAGAACCTGATGGGTATGACCAGTTTCCGAGAAGTGCTGGAGAAGATGCTGGTGATCGTGGTGCTGCCGGTGAGGAAGACTCTGAGGAAGGAAGTCGAGCTGTTCTCCCCTCACCTGGTCTCCAACACCTGCGGGCTGCTGGCTTCCATCGTCTCTGAGCTCACCGCCTCCGCCATGGGCTCTGAGGTAGCTTCACATTCACTTCACTGAGAGCAACAAAACACAAACAACAAGAGCATTTGCCTCGAGACTTAGGTTTGGCAAACACACAAGCTTTATGTTCCTCAGTGACCTGTGTTTTTTTTTTTTTTTTTTTTTTTGAGAGCATATACATAAAAGCAATCTTTAGTGTTTAACGTAACTTTGATATTTATGCTTTTTGCATTTTCATCTCATGTTTCTGTCTCTTTTAGTTTATCAAATGACTTGGATCTTCTTCCTCTGTATTTAATTAAATGTCACACCCAGACCTTTTCTTCCCTCTGCTTATTAGCGATCTTTTGCCATTTAATTTAATTTAAACTGCCTCCAAACTAGCTTGTGACAGTAACGGACACTTTGTCCTTCCTGTTCTTTAAAAAAAAAAACGGCCACAAACTGAAGGAGGGCGGGGGACGGAGGGGCATTCTGCTGTCCTTTATGTTTTGATGAGTCATTAGATAGGAGTGGCCAAATGTTTGTCAGCCTTTCTTGCATGCACACTCCCTATTATTATCATCAGTCGCTGCAGTCAGGAATCCTGTTGCCATAGCAATGTCATTTGACAGCAGTCCCCCCCACAGCAATGTTTTTCTCCTCAGTCTGTTGCTAGGGAAACAACTTTTTCCTCCCGGGTGTACCCGATTAGGTATCTCAGTAGTTGTCTAGTCCTTAACTCTCATCAGGGTGGAAGAAATGGCAACTTTAGTTTTTATAACCATTAGGAGATGGTTATAAAAGTTTATTTAATAGTATATTTTCATAGTTTTCTGTAATCCTGATGTTTGGAATCAGAGATTTCTTGTTGGTTCCTGGTTTTAATTACTGTACACCTGCTAAAACAGTTTTAGTTAAATCCAATTTCTCTGTCATAGTTATAATCAAGAGCATTCCTTTTTAGCCTTTCTACCATAAACCACCATTATTTATTTTAGTAGCACAAGATAATCTCACTCCTCTGTTCCTGTCAATTCCTCTGTTCCTTGTGCCCTTGGTCTATGAGAGTTGTTGTTGTAAAACCATAATTTAGTTTTATCTAAAAATAAAGACAAAATAACTGAGTTGATATTTTGAACTCAATTAACAACTCATATTGGTTATCAGCCATAATGGCAATATGTATTGGATACATTTTTTGTATCAGTTCAACCCTGGTTGTATATTGTATTTAGTTCTTCAATATTCAACCTGATCCACGTCATTTATTTTATCATTTATTAACGTTTTGCCTTGCTATAACCATTGTCGCTAATTTTTCAATAAACTTAAACTGCTGGATACATGTCTTAGTATGTGCTTCTTTTATTAGGTTGATGGACTGAACTCGCTCCACTCTGTGAAAGCATCTCCAAACCGCTTCACCAAAACGAGCCAAGGTCGCAGCTGGAACACAGGCAACGGCTCCCCGGACGCCATCTGTCTGACGGTGGACAAGCCGGGCGTCGTGTTGGTCGGGGTCTGCGTCTACGGAGGAGGGGGCATCCATGAGTATGAGCTGGAGGTGCTGGCTGATGACGTAAGTGCTCATAAATCTTTTCTGCCTAGATTAGCTTTTCATAACTCTTAGCTGTGTTGCTTGGCCAGTTTTCAAGAAACAAAAATTGTTTCCAACTTTCGTTTACTTGTCCTTCAGGCACAAACGGAACACCCTGGCGACTCAGCACATTCTCACAGGTGGACGTCTTTAGAGCTGGTGAAGGGCACCTACAGCACTGATGACTCTCCCAGCGATATTGCGGAGATTCGCCTGGACAAGGCAGTGCCACTAAAGGTACTTGATTATTCTGGACAGGCCATTTAGTTTCAAAGATCTGCAGATCAAGTGTTAAAGTGTAAATTATTGTCTGCTGTAGGAAGGGGTGAAATATGCTGTACGGTTGCGTAACTACGGCAGCAGGACAGCTAATGGGGATGGAGGTATGACAACAGTGCAGTGCTCAGATGGCGTTTCCTTCACCTTCAGCACTTGCAGCTTGAGTAGCAATGGAACCAATCAGACCAGGGGTCAGATCCCTCAGATTCTCTACTACAGGTAAACACAGAGCCAATCTATTGTTATATATCGTCCAAGGTTTCTTTTTATTTAACACGTTTGTTTAATAACTGAAGGAGTGAATACGATGGAGACCTCCAGTCTCAGCTGCTCAGCAAAGCCAACGAAGAGGACAAGAACTGTAGCAGAGCTCTGTCTGTGGTTAGTGCTGTGGTCAGAGCTGCAAAGGACCTTCTCCACAGGGCTTTTGCAGTTGATGGTAAGTGCAAAACCTAATATGATGGTAAAACTTTGGAGCTGAAGACATATGCATTCAGATTTTTTACAGTAGTTGTCCTTTCTTCTTTGCAGCTGATGATATTCCAGAGCTGTTAAGTTCTTCCAGCCTCTTCTCCATGTTGCTGCCACTCATTCTGGCCTACATTGGACCTGTTGCTGCCTCTGTGCCAAAGGTAGAAGCTGCAAGCTTTGAGCAGTGCTACCAAAAAATTATTTAATTTATATCATGAGGTGTAATGTCTCCTCTTCCTTTTACAGGCTGCTGTTGAGGTCTTTGGCCTCGTTCAAGAGCTGTTACCAGCCGTTTCTGCCCTCAACCAAAAATATGCCCCGCCCTCCTTTAACCCCAACCAATCCACTGACAGCACTACAGGCAACCAGCCTGAGATCGGCCTGTCCGCTTGCACCACTTCCAACCACTACTCTGTGATCGAGAGCGACCACCCTTACAAGCAAGCTGGGGTCACACAATATAGGGTACTTCACCTTTGAGCCATACCAATAAATCATCAAAACATGCAGCAAGGTATTGAAATTGTTATTTCTGCTCTCAGGTCTCCTTCCCAGACTGCGTTCGATGGACCACCATAGAGTTTGATCCGCAGTGCGGAACTGCGCAGCCGGAGGACGCCCTTCGGCTGCTCATCCCCAGCCGCACGCTCCACCTGTCAAACCTGGGCGGGAAGCCTTTGATCCACGACACCATCAACACGTGGACTGAACTTAGGAAGTTCTCAGGCTCCACTGGCTGGCCCACCACCGTGCTGGTGCTTCCAGGTAAGATTATTACATCTGGGAAAATCAGTTCTTGTTTTTGTTGATCGTAATTAGTAAATAGTCTGCTACGGCCTGGAATTTGACTTCAGGGTTTTTCAGGTCTTGATGAGTTTAAATAAGTTTTTTTTTCTTATTTGTGTCCATTATTCCTTATGTTCTTTCCTTCTATCCTTTCTCTCCTTTCTTTTTCTATTGTCCTTCTCCTGTCCTTTCTCTCACAAATTCTTCCTTACTCAATTCCTCTGTTCCTTATGCCCTTACTTCTATCCTTCTTTGGGTTGTTCCTTCTCTACCTTCCTTTTGTCTTGCATCCATTCCTTTCCTGTGCCCTCCCTCCCTTCTTTCTCCCTTTTTCATTCTATGTGCATTTCTTTTCTTTCTTATTAACTTCCTCTCACTCCTTTTCGTATACTTTTGTCTTTTCTTCCTGAGGTTCATTCTCCCTTACTTCCTTGTGTCTTGCTTCCATGTTTCCCCAGACACCATATCTCTTATTCTTGTAGCTTTTGCAAACCCTGTCTGCTGTTCCTACAAGGTTAGATAAGTAATGAACACAGAATGTTGTGTTACTACTTTGTCAATACTAATCCAACAGGACAGCAGCTATTAGCCTCTGGTCTGTGTGACACAGCTGATGTCCGAACTCAGGAGGGTTGCCACAATCGTGCTGTGAGGATTTAAATACAAACCTGAAATAGTCAATTATGTTGTGATGTCAAATATCAGGAAGGACAGGACAAAATGTTATAGGAGGCAGGAAACACACATGCTTTCTTGGCACAGTTTAATAATAGTATTGCCAGCATTTTAAACAAAGAATGTGGTAGAAAAATGGATTACTGTCATGCTAAAGACAGTAGTTCAGTAGTATGTTTTTCATTTATCAGTCAATGAGTGTTCTTAGCTGTAAATGAGATTATTATACAGCCTTTGTCACAGGCATCTAGCTGAACATATAAATCTCATCGTCAGTTTCAACGCCTTCTCTCCCTTCAGGAAACGAAGTTCTCTTTTCACTGGAAACGGCCTCAGATTACGTGAAAGACGAGAAAGCTTGCTTCTACGGCTTTAAGTGTGTGGCTATCGGATATGAATTCAATCCTGGTCCCGATGAGGTAAAGACACAAGGTTTTACTAAAACAATTCTACAGGTGATTCAGTGAAAAAAACAGCAACACAGTTGAACTTTAAAATTAAAATGAAAGTGGCAAAAAATAAAATGCATAGGTTAGCATTTTACGTGTTTTAAGTGTATGCATCACTTAAAAATGTGACCCAAACTATTTGTGACACATTATGAACTGCAGTTTTGTTTCTGGTATTCCAGCTCAACCAATTAATAGTTTTCAGTTTCATAGAAAATTCTATTTTCCTTTTTTTTCCCCCTCTACACTCTGTGTTTAAAATGTTCTGCAATCTGGTCCACTGTGAACACTGGTTGGTTGTTGTGGCTTGTTGACAACGTTCTGTTAGGTGAATGTGAACTCTCATACAATTGTTTTTGGGCTTTCAGGGTATAATCCAGTTAGAGAAAGAGCTGGCGTTTCTGGGCAGCGTGTGTGCTGCAGCTTTAATGAAGAAAGATTTAGCCCTACCTATTGGTATGAAAAACGGAGCATAATGGATTTTTCTTGTCCCTTATGACTATTTTTCTATTTTTAAGTATCAATCTATGCTTGATCCTGTTTCTAATTTAGGAAACGAGTTGGAGGAAGATCTTGAAATTCTTGAGGAAGCCTCTCTTCAGGTATGTTAGCTGTAGAATGAATCCTGAGGTGTGTTAAATGTAAAAGTATACATTTCTTAAGCACTTAATTTTTTTTACCTCACATTCCTAGGTGTGTAAGGCCCACTCAGGGATTCTGGGGAAAGGTCTGGCCCTCTCTCATTCTCCTACCATACTGGAGGCCCTTGAGGGCAATCTGCCGCTCCACATCCAAACAAACGAGCACTCTTTTCTGGAAGACTTCATCACCTGTGTTTCAAACTCAAGCGGAGGGCGACTAGCCAGGTATGTAGCTGCTCTTTGATGCTGACAAATCAACACAAGTCATTTTATTGTCATTGCACTGTTTCGCTGAAATCAAAAACACACTAGCGTGGGAATAAATAGATAGTAGGAGAACAGCAAACAGATCAAATATATGAAATGAGAGCCCTCTATTGCCATTTTTAGCTTTCCTCACTATGCTGCAGGGCCCAAAGAACCTCCTGAGAGCAAAACAAAACTTATATTGCATTACACATCTGAAACAAACTTCTGGAACTTCTGTTTTGATCATTTTAATGATAGCATTTGACAAAATGTAACGTTTCTTGCTTGTGTCATAATTAATGATTTTATGACGCAAGTCACTGTGAACCGCCTTGTTGCTGAAATGTGCTGTGCAGATAAACTTGACTGAAATTCTTTCGATGTTTTGCTCTGTCCAGATGGCTGCAGCCTGACTCTTATGCAGATCCTCAAAAGACCTCTCTGATCCTGAACAAAGATGATATCCGCTGTGGATGGCCAGCCACTGTGGTCGTACAGACTAAAGATCAGTATGGGGATGTGGTTCATGTTCCCAACATGAAGGTAAGGATATGCATTTTTTTAAATTTCCTCCTTTTGGGAAAAGTTTGATTTTAGTGGCTTATAAATGTGTAATATTGTTATTTTGCCCAATTAGACTCAGCTTTTATCTTCTTTATCTGCAGGTGGAGGTAAAGGCTGTTCCAGTTTCCCAGAAGAAGTCGGTTCAAACAGACAATATGAAGAAGCTGCAGAGGCTTCCTGGAAGCTCCTCTCCTTTGTCCTCTGGCCCTGACCTCACCTTTGGAGGTCTGCCAACGCCTAAGCTGGAAGCTACCTATGAGCCGGTCATAGTGAAAGAAGCTCGATACATTGCCATTACTATGATGAAGGTCAGCATGACTCACTCACTGTCCATTTATATTTTCATTTCGTAATAAAGGGTTGTGAATTCTAGAAGGAAGGATCTGATTGCTTATCAGTTAGGTGAGGTTCCATATGTCTGTTTTTATTCTTAATTGATTTAACTTGTCTCCTGCTTTTTTATTAATCAGCAGTTAAGGCTTTCTAAAGATCAGGAATTAGTCAGAAAACTGCAACTGGTTCATCCCTTCTATAAAGCTACTCTTTGTTCTTTCTATCTGCACAGCTCAAAATAAAGAAGTGAGCCAATCCCACATTTTTTACAAAATCCATTCAAGATAGGGAACACTTTTAAAAGAAAAAATTGTGTAATTACGACATATTCTTGGTTTCAAAAACTGCCAAAATTTCTAGCTCCAGTTGTTTCCCTGACTTGCTGTTCAATGCAGCAATCTCAATTAAAAACATTGTCCTTTCTAGAATCTTCTCAAATCTTTGGCTCATGCTAACTGAATTTCCTTCGTTCATTAAAGACTTTCATATCGCAGAAAAGTATTGTTATCCCACCCTGTTGTTTTCTCGGTGATGTGTCCAGGGACTTAAAAAAATTATTTAAAAAAGAACGACAATAGTTTAGTTTTCAACTGGCCAATTACCGAGTAGTAATTGGCCAGTTGATAGAGTAAAATTATCAACATTACTACTTGAGGAAATAACATCTGATACAAAGATTACAGAAAAAAGTTTACCTTCAAACTCGTGTTCTACATTCAGGTGTATGAAAACTACTCTTTTGAGGAGCTGCGTTTTGCTTCTCCCACCCCAAAGAGGTAAGCAACAGCATGCAGACCACGCTTTCCACTGAGTTGCAGCGCTCTCACTGATTCTTCCCTCAACAGACCCAGTGAGAACATGCTCATCCGTGCCAACACCGACGGGACCTACAGCGCTAACTGGACCCCAGGAGCTGTCGGCCTCTATACAATCCATGTCACCATCGATGGCATTGAAATAGGTATTCTCCCCTCACCCCCGTCACTGCCAGCAGTTGATGCAACTTTGAGCATATTCTGTGAACGCTCGGATTAACATCTGTGCAGTGTGTGTGCCTGAGTTCTGAATCTTTTTTTCATTTAAGATGCTGGGCTGGAGGTAGAAGTCAAAGATCCTCCAAAAGGGATGATACCACCTGGGACTCAGATGGTGAAGCAAAAGGCTGAACCTCAGCCAAGCAAGGTGAGTTTTATTTTTCAGATAAAATGTTTTAGAGCACCTAAAACAAAAACTATTTGTTTTTCAGTCCATTGTCTTACACCTGCCTATCTCTGGACGATAGGCAGGTGTCGTCCCTGGACTGGTTGCTTTTCTGTTACTGGGCAACACAAAGACTGCTGATAATAACCCTAAACCCAATTACCTAAGGGAAATTTAGAGTTACCAATTAAGTTGGAGGAAGCTGGAGTGCCTATGATGCACAGGGAAAACATGCAAAAACATGTGTGAAGAGTTCATATTTAGATTAGGTTTTAATAAATGTATAGACATATTCAGGATTTAAGTTAGAACTAGAATTTTCTGTATTAAGTACTTTTTGATTTGAGACTGTTTTGCTTAACTCAAAAAGTGCATTTCAATGTATAGCAACTCTTGTCTAGACCATTCTGAATTCCAGAGTAAAAAATCCCCATTTATATCCAGTAAGTAAGGAAAACGAAGAGACAAGTTTGATTTGGATCTTAAATAAGAAACCCCAAATGATTTGTAGGATGTTGTCCAGAGAAAATTCATAATTAAGGCCTGAAAGTGAGTTTGTTTGTTGTTGATACTGAGGGATAAGTAGCCATTTAAGCTTACAGGTGTGAAAGATCTTAAAGAATATGCCATCAACTGATAAGATCCAATGTGATTTCATCATCATTTTGTGAAATGGATTTAACTTTTTTGAAAGTCATAATGGGGAAACAAGCAACAATGTGTGTTCTGTTTTTTTAAAAAAAGAAATAAACAAGCTTTGGAACTTGAGTTCCATAAAAGCGAGTTTAAAGAAGCACCGACTCGTCCTACTGAAAATCCACCTCCTAATATTCTATCATCTTCTGCTGTGATGATGCATATAATGCAAAGCAGGCTCTGTATGGGGACAAATTGCATGTGAACTCCCACCATCAGTGCCTCCCTTGACATTTCTTTCCTTCTGATGCACCTCTTGTTGTTACTTTCTTTCTATTCTTTGCTTCCGCTGATCTCGATCTCCATCTCCCTTCTGACTCTATCAGGTCCGCAAATTTGTGTCCAAGGACAGCGCAGGCCTGCGTGTCCGTAGTCACCCCTCCTTGCAGAGTGAACAGATAGGCATAGTGCACGTCAATGGCACCATCACTTTTATTGACGAGGTAACTCAATGAAAACCAAAAAGAGGATGATAGACATAGAAGCTGGACTACTCTGATCCAAGCTTTTCTTCTTTAAATCAAGAAATTCAGATTAGAAAATGAGACAAATAATGTAAAGTTTAAAGACTTTGTCTGTAATTTTGGTATATTTAACAAAATCATTTCTCTGTAACAATTGCCGCTTTTTTATAACTTTGATGTTCTTCTTTTAAGTTGCTTCATTTCATCTTGCAAGACACTCTGAGGCCACATGAAAGATTCTGGTGCTTTTTATAATACTTTAAGTAAATTCTCTAGCTCTAGCTACATATTCTAGAATTGATTTTTGCTGATTTTCCTGATTTGCTTCTCATCGTAACGTCAAAAAAAAACAAACAAAAAATACAACAACTTTCCTGCAGCCTCAGAGATGTCAGATGTTTGTGATCTGGGTGATTCCCCTTCTGTCTCCTTTAGTAACAAGCCGGCATGGCTGTGCTCTGCTCTGTTGCTTGTTTTCCCCCTTAGATCCACAATGATGATGGAATATGGCTCAGGCTCAATGATGAAACAGTAAAGAAGTATGTTCCCAACATGAATGGTTACACAGAAGCCTGGTGCCTCTCTTTTAATCAGCACCTGGGCAGGAACCTACTGGTCCCAGCTGACGTAAGTAGAAGGCGGCCTGCTTGAGTAGCTTTCACCCAGTCTGACGATGACAGGCTCATGCACTGTTGGTTTGGGAAGGAGCTCATCTATGTTGTATAGCAATAGTGCGCTTACATGTTCTGGTAGCATGGTAAGCAGTCAGTTAAAAGGGCAGCTCTCGGGGTGTTTCTGTGCATGATGCAGTGTCCTGTAACATTATTCATACCTCTTGAACTCTGTGTCACGTTACAACCACAAACTTCCATGTATCTCATGGGACGTTAAGTGATAGACAAATAAAAGTTCAGTTGAATAAAAACGATACTTGATTTTCACCGCTTTGTACAAATAAAAATCAGAAAAATGTGGTGTTTTTTGCACTCAACCTCCACCAGTCAATATTGTGTAGAAATAGATTTCACTTCAGCTACAGTTGCCACCCTTTTGGGTAGAATCTGTCGTGTTTCTTCAAGGTAAAAAAAAAAACAATGACAAGTTTAAAGCGACGCTCCATTGATGCGAAGTCTAGCAGAAAAAGCTGAGCTTTTCACATGTTGATATAAGAAGTATTTTTTAGCTGCAGCTGCATCCTTTGCTACAACTGTAATGCTACGTTATTGCATTTTAGGCAATAAAATGTTTATTTTCTTGCATAAGAAAGGAATTGAATTATAAATGTTTTTAATATATGTCTAATATTGTTTAAAAAAAATGCTTCATGATGAAGCTGGATTTATGAAGACAGTTTGTTGCAATATAGTAAAGTGAGCTGAATACAAATGCATGCCTCATGCATTTTGGTAAATCCAAAAAGCAATGAAAATTGTTTTACATTTTTATTAGTAAAACAAGTTTGAACAGCACGTTATAATCACTTCCCAGTTGCTTGCTACTCTATGTTGCGCCCTCACGTAAAATCCAAAGAAAATATATTGACTTCTGATGGCTGCAATGTGACAAAAATATGAAAAGAATTCAAGAGGAATGAATATTTGCTCAGGGAACCGTTTAACTGAGAAAGACCAGAGTATGAAACTTTCACTAATCAGTGTGCATGTGTTAACTCATGTCTCATTCTGTGTTTAGCCGAACACCTTAAAGGAACACTTGATTTGTAGTATCAACTTTGTTTTGTGCATTAGTGAGAATCCCAATGCAGTGATTGATTCACAAGGAGAAAGAGAAACAATTAAATGTGGTCCAGGTTTATTCTGTAGTGAAGGGTGTTTGTTAGTGCATCTGACTTGCAAACTTTCTTTCTTAAGGGTATGCACTTTTTTTTTTTCTTGGAATTTTCTTATTACATAGATAGCATTTTCTTTTTAAAAACAAGGTCAATATTACAACGGTTCTTTTTTGCTATAAATTAATCAGTGGTCCATAAAATTAATATGTGTAACATTTTAACTTTACTGTATTTCAACTCCTCTTCTGCATTGGGATGTTTTAGTTGCTTGGAGGATTTAGTGAAAGGTCTCTGTCTGAACAGCATGGCACACTACATCACCCAAGTGGGAAATTTTTTTGGAAGTCTCCTATTTACCTGTATTTTATTGTACTTTCTGGGGAAAGAAATCTCCCAAAGTGTTTGCAGGGAACTTCTGTTATTGCATTAAGTATGTAAACATTTTGGGCCCTTTTATTGGTGATGCACACAATCCCACCTATTTGACACCCGCCCAAATCTAACCGATATTCTTCTTTTCTTCAAATAAACCTCTTAAAGCAGTAAAACCAGAATGCCCAGGGCTGAACTCTTTTTTTTTTTTTTTTTCTTCCAAAAAAATAAATGCACCTTCCCCCTGGCCCCGCCCTGTTTCTGCTTTTTCTTCTTCCTGAGTCATCTACTGTTTTTTGACTCTCACAATTTGCTCAGAATGTTTTTAATGCAAGCCAAGGAGTCAGAGATATCGCCTTTTTGTCATGGATCCCCTTATCTATATTTCCACCGCAGGTGAGTTGTTTGAATCGGGGATAAATAGCTTGTGTGTTATTCCACGTGTCGCCTTGAAACCCTTGTGAGTCAGACGTCAAAAGTATACTTGCATGGTTGTCGGAACACTGAGTTTATGACATTTCAACCTCATACTTCCCTGTATCCGACGTCATTGTTGGTGTTTGGAAATTTTGCATAATTGCTTTAAAAGGTCGGTAGTTGCATGGGTCTCAGGTATTGATGTCCGGTCTGTTGCATGAGATTTTGTGATATAAAAACAAAGTACCCATGTTCGAGCATGACTCCCTTCAAGCTGTACAAAAAAAATGCCCTTTGCTTTTTAGTAGGCCCATTGTTTGTTTGTCAGAATTATTTCAGTGTTGAATAGAACCTTGATTTCTTGTGTGTGTGCTGAGAGGACTGTTATCCCGAACACAAAGAATGAGGCGTATGCTCTTTTAGAATTAGCTGAACCAAAAACATCTGTTTTTAGCTTGTTTTTGATGACTTACCGTATTTGTTTTAAGAGTTTTAAGCCAAGCTTTGCTAATTAATTGTGTATTTGTGCTGCAAAGGTATTGAAATTTATTCGCCTTTTGTTCCGTTACAACCATTAAATTGAATGTATTCCTTAATATTATAGACCAATACTAAGTAGTGTATAATTGTTAGGGGGAATGAAAAGTTATACACGGGTCCAAGTCTTTTGGGCAGTCTCTTGCTGCTTTTCACAATACAGAGACTGAGACTTTTGCTCATTCTTCACTGCAAAACAGGTCAAACTGATTGGATAGAGAGCAGGTTTCTCTGAAGATTTTTTTAAGCTGATTTAGTCCTGGATATTGACTGGACCATTGCAGCAAATGGAAATGCTGGGGTTCTAACCTGCAGCATGTAACTTTCATTAAAATATGTTTTTTACATATTTGTTGCCGTGTTTTAATTTGTGCTTTTACCTCTTGCAGGAGGTCAGGGGCCAGTCGGAGGAGAACGTAAAGGAGGTGAGCAGCTGCCCTTCCCACGAGGCTCCCATTCGGGTGCAGAACAGGGCAGGGCAGGGCGGCGGCCCGGGGCTTTATAAGGTAGTGAAGACCGGCCCCTCTGGTCACAACATCAGAAGCTGTCCAAACCTTAGGGGTATCCCTATTGGAATGTTAGTACTTGGCAACAAAGTCAAGGCCATAGGCGAGGTACGCACTCACCCCCAAATAATACAATGTGTTTTTGTGGCTGCAGCTCAATAATTTAGTCTGTGTAGATCTCCTTACATTATTACTTTACTTTCAAAGCTGTTCTCTGTAGCTTCCGGGCATGGGGTTTGTTCTCTGCCTTTGCACTTTCTGAGGTCTTATCAACTTCTGTGGCTGCAGTACTTAACACCTGACTAATTACAGCATATGTGTACACTTATGGTGATCTTAGGGTGTCACGGTCAGCTGCCTTGAGAGCTGTTGAAAAAAAAAACAAACAAAAAAACTGATTTCCAAATCCAGGAGCCTTTCTGTACCTTGACTTCACTTTTCTTGTTCTTTTAACTGCTCTTTAAGTTTGATTTAAACACCTCGGTTTCCCTTGATCTGTCCATGCGGAGCCTCCTTTCTTTTTCATCCTTGGCTGTTGTGGAGTGTCATGCTGTTCAGTAGATTTCTGAGACTGCTCTTGAATGCCTGTGTGGATGTGGGAGACCCTGCCTGCATTTACTAATACTTCCATCTGTGTATGTTTTTCCACAACAATAATGTTACAGGGCGTTGAGAAAACACAACTTCATGCATTTACCTTTCAATAAAACACCTCTATCTTAGAGTAAGTTGTTTTTTTTGTTTGTTTTTTTAATTAATTTAACCAGTTTTGTCCAGCAGTATCTTCTGATGAAATCAGTTTCATATAATCTTCTTCTTATGAACACTGTGCCTCTGAGATGACCCAAATGCTTGCATGTTGTTGATCCTTCTGTAGCAGAGATTTGCTCTTGGTTTCTGTATGTGCCGTAACAAACTGGATGTCGAGTGGGTGAACAGTGAAATGGATCAGACTGGCTTGGAATGACGTGTGAGAGTATGAATAAAACGTATTGTTTGTGCATCAGGTTGTAAACTCAGAGGGAACCTGGGTGCAGCTGGATAAGAACAGTGTAGTGGAGTTCTGTGAGAGTGATGAAGGCGAGGCGTGGTCATTGGCCAGAGACCGTGGTGGCAACCAGTACCTCCGTCATGACGATGGTGAGTTTCACTTTACCTTATAGCGTTTGGTGGCAATTTGAAACATAGTTGTGGCAATTTTTAAACAAGATAAGCTTTAAAAAAGAAATATTGCTACATGACCTTTTTATTAAAG